>JAXIVJ010004055.1:60000-86994 GCA_036785665.1 Chirona hameri
TCTTTTCTATGCAAAATTCTGGAGCCTGTGGTTCTGACGGCATCTGCATCCGGGTTTTGAAACTTTGTTTTGACGTCATCGGCCATGTCTTCCTTCATATCATCAACACCTGTCTCACAACCTGTGAATTTCCCGCGTCCTGGAAACACTATCGTACATCCTATATTCACAAATCCGGGAGCCTCTCCGAAACTTCAAACTTCCGTCCCATCTCCATCGTCCCCGCCTTCCCAAAGCTAGTAGAGCAAGTTGTGCAGCGGCAACTGTACACTTATATGTCTAACAATCATCTTTCTTCCTCATCCCAGCACGGTTTTCGCTCAAATCACTCCACCGAAACCGCGCTTCTTACCGTATCCGATAATATCCTTTCCGCCACCGACCGCCAGGACATCACCCTCCTCTGTCTCATTGATCTGTCAAAATGCTTTGACGTGATCGACCACGCAAAGCACCTTTCCAAACTGCAAACCTATTCTATCGATCCTACCTGGTTTTCCTCTTACCTCACTGACCACACTCAATATGTTTGTACAGCTGACGGGCGTGGAAACCGTCACCTTTCCCGATCCCTACCCAATCCTATCGGTGTCTTCCAAGGATCCTCACTTGGCCCGCTCCTATTCTAGATTTTCGCCAACGATCTTTCCCTGTTCGCACCACAGGCGCACGTGGTGCAGTACGCTGACGACAATACCCAAATTCTGGTCTCAGGCAAAAAAGGATCCCTCCCTCAGCGCATTGCTACCATGGAACAGGCTTTATCATCTCTCGATGCCTGGTTCCATTCCCATGGTTTGAAAGTGAATACCTGGAAAACAGAACTCATGGTCTGTGGTTCCCGTCAAAATTGTCGCGGCATGGCCCCGACCACTATTCGGTTCTGCGAGGACATAGTGCGTGAGAGCCCCACGGTGAGGAACCTTGGCGTACTGTTCGACAAGAACCTCTCGTGGGACTCACACGTATCTGCCCTCGTCAAAAAATGTAACGGTATCCTCATCGGCCTGACCCACGTGCGTCATCAGATCCCTTCGTCACTTCTTCCTATCATAGTCGACGCCCTTGTCATCTCGCACGTCCGATACTGTTTGACGGTGTTCGGCAACGGCTCAGAGAAAAACATGCAGCGCCTCCAAAAGATCCTCAATTTTGGCTTGCGCGCTGTCTCTGGCCGGCGTAAATTTGATCACATATCGGACGTGCGAGATGAACTGGGCTGGCTCACCGCCCGGCAGCTGTACGAACTTCAATCCCTCAATCTTCTTCACAAAATTCGCACCACCGGGGAAAATTCGCACCACCGGGGAACCACGCTCTCGCTTCCCGGCTTTCGACAAACTCTGAGTTTCGATCTAGAAGCACACGCCAGGACGCTGATTGGGCCCTCCCGAGCGTGAGAACCGAAGCCGGCAAGAGACGCTTTTTATACAGTGTAGCGCAGCGCTACAACGCGTTGTCGCCGGACCTGCGTGAGGCGTCTTTACCCTCTTTTACACGTCAGCTCGGTGATCTTTTACATGGTGTATGATGGGTGTCGTGTATGTTTATGTCGGTCGCTGTGTGAATGTGTGTATGATCATGGAGTGTATTTTAGTTTTTGTATGCATGTTGCTAAGTGTCGTTTTTAACCATGACGCGACACGCAGAATAGCCGTTTTATGCATCGGAGAGTGTTTTTACTGTCAATACATACATACATACATACATACATACATACATACATACATACATACATACATACATACAACCCTTTCATCGGCGCATTCCTGACTGTTTGAATTTATAAGACAACTAATCATGTTCGTGTCAGAAGTTGGGTGTTCTTGGTCGGCCTGACCAGACGAACCATACCTTGGATTACTCGAAATTGTAAGCTTGCTACCCAAGCAGAATTTGAAGTAAAAATCATTTAACGAAGCATTGAACATAATACAGTGTTACCACGGTTACATAAATTAAATATGTGTCTCGTATCGTATAACGTATTCTGGATGCTAGAATTTGGATACTAAATTCATGGAAGATCGCTATTACATTCTTCAAAGAATTGTACGATTGTCATAAGTTAATGCTCCCGTAAAAATCTCGTGGAGTAAAAGGATACTATGTTGTATTATTATCGATAACCCAAAAACACCTCGTACATTCGCCAGTGATTCAGAATTAATTAACGTATGAAGAACAAATGAAGTCCTTGACTTCATTTGTTCTTTTTTAAAGATGTTGACTAGAAGTTAACTGGTTCACAAAATTCATTAAGTTGCATTGCACGAGAAAATAAAGATAAAATGGTGTTCAGAAAAAATGCTACCTTCTTGAAGACCTTTATAAAAGCTGAGAGTTAAAGATCCCGTAAATATCATTTGTATATGTATATAAATATACCAAGTGTGTATTACCGTCTCCACAAATATGCCTCGTTTATCCACAAGTTATTCAGATTACTCAAAGTAAATTGACTTATTGGCTTTTATTTTGAGATGTTAACAATACGTTTACAAGGAGCAAAACTGTCATTTAGAAGTTCATATGAATTACAAATATATTCCTGTAATGGAAAGAGTTTTTGCCAGGTTGATGGCACCTTTCAGACGTTTTCACACTTTAGGTTCAAGGACTTAACCTTGTCCTATAATTGTTCATTTACGTTATATGACATGAACGTAAGGTTATTATTCATTTAGGTTATGTAGGACATTAACGTAGTGTTATAATGTAGCAATACAATGTACATAATGTTAATGATATATAAATTCAAACTCAAAAGTTGTCGAATTTTCGCTAGCAATTGCTGCAATCTATCGGAATTTATCCAATTGTGTAATAGGTACTTTATGTTCATGGATTTAAAACCTGCCCTACAATGTTTCGTTTATGTACCGTTTATGACCTTAACGTAATAGTACCAGGCCATGTTAATAATATGCAAGTTTAAACCAAGCGATGTCACATTATGTGCTAGCAATCACTCACTAAGCAACAGTTTCAATTACGTAAGAGTTTTGCCGGGTTAAAAGACCCATTTCAGACATTCGATGTTATCGATACCAGATTCACTGATTATCATGGCCCACCAAGCATTATCTAGGTTATGTTCCGTTCATCGAATGTGTATGAGACAGATATGTACAATTATGACGACATTCTCTCGACGTACGCGTCGGTTCCGACTAGGAAGTATGTGACGCAGACGTACGACGTATTATTGACCTTTCTGAAGACTTATTTCCAAGGATGTAGACTATTGTGACGATATACATGACATTGACGCTGGTCTCCTTGTGGTCCATCATAATTTGAAAGTTACGTTGTTTGTTGTACCTATAGGAATTACATATTTGTACTCATGGTAAAATATTTGGAGAATAAACCTTACAAGAAAGATAATGTACTTTTCGCCACAAACTTTGCGATGCGTTTCAAATTGATGATGCTGTTGGACGTTGATAATTGAGAATATTGTAGTTTCGAAATTGAACTACCCAGTCATACTTGTATGTCGAGCCATAAGAAAGTTAACTTTTCGCGATGCGTTTCAAATTGATTATGCTGTTGGACTTCGATAATTGAGAATATTAAGTTGTCTTCCTGGTAGGTCGAGCCTTAAGAAGGTTAACTTTTTGCGATGCGTCTCAAATTGATTCGTGCTATTGAACATACATTGATAATTTAAACTATTGTATTTTTCGGAACCATAAACTACTCAGTCATATTTGCAGGCGAGCATTAAATGAAATAGTTCACCTTGGACATTTTTTACCCAACACGATTTGATTATATTTTTTAATACAATTTCTTTTTATGTTGTCAAAAATGGCCTTATATCGCGCCGATTCAGGACAGAAGGCCGTAAATTTGTATTGTTTATCAAAACTATATGCATACTCTCGAGTCAGAGTCCTGACGTCACGCGAATGTAAAAAATGGTTCAGCCAATCAGATTCGAAAGTAGTCGCGTAAAGATAGACTTGCATTGGAGCTGTGCCAACCGGCGGCCGGCGATTCGCTTGCTAGCACAACCTACACGCTGATTGGCTGATGGTATAGCCTCTGCCCGGGCTAAAACCAGTACCACATTCTTTCGCCAGCACCGCATTTTTTCGCCAAAAACTCAAATATATTCGGCTGAAGAGTCTTCTCAGGCAAGACAACTTGCAGATAGGGGTTTCCCAACACGGGCTACAAAACTGCTATCTCAGTTTAAAACTAATGTTGAAGGTGAACTATTTCCTTTAAGAGGGTTAACTTTTGCGATGCGTTTCAAATTGATTCGTGCTATTGAACATTGCTCATGGATAATATTCTAGTTTTCGGAACCAAATTACCAGGCGCTGAGAATGGCCAGCGCCAGACACAGGAACAGGGATTGGCAGCACGTATTCATCGCGACTTGTAAGTAGAGTCGGATCCCAACCAGGCGCGTAACCACCACTGAGGTCACTGGGGATCAGTCCCCAGTAACATTTTCGGATTATAACATTACGCGGTACGCCTATGAGCGTTGCATGGAAAGAATCGACTTCAAAGTGCCTCCGTCCCCCCCCCCCTTTTCGGAAGGTGGTTACGCCTATGATCCCAACGTTCAGATGAGAGTATTTTGAAGCCGGGATTGTGGATTGAAGCACCGTGGGAGACGTCCCCCGGTCCCCGGTCATTTGCTTGGAGCCAGGCTACTAACGATCTAAGGGACACTTGTGGAACCGAAGCGAGAGAGAAAGAAGGTACGGGAGAGGGATTCCGAAACAAAAGTATAAGGGATAGTATTCGCAGGAAACACGCGGCCGGGTTCTCAGGTTGGTCTAACCAGCCTGATAATGATTATGTAGGACTCCACCTCCAACGTGGGGTATAGGCAGTGACGCAGCCAAGGGGGGGGGGGGGGGGCAAAGGGGCCATGGCCCCCCCTGGAGGCCAGGCGGGCCCCTCTGGCGACCGAGCGAGGGCCCCCTGGGGCCGAAGGCCCCAGTGTTTTGGATGGTGTCAGGTGCCCGCAAAACGCCTTATGTCGCATAAAGAACGTCCACGAACAAATCTAACACGAATAAATAACAGCATTTAAGAGCTGGTGTTTATTTCGAGGGCCCCTCAGGCCTTCCCAGGGCCTCCAATTCCTTTCGAGGGCCCCTCAGACATTTCGAGGGCCCCCTCAGGCATTTCGAGGGCCTCTCAGGCCAGGCACGTAGCCAGGATTTCGTCCAGGGGGGGTGTGTGGGGGGGGGGCGCCTCAAAAGGGCCCCTTCCCGAGCGTTAACCCCCCCCCCCCCAAAAAAAAAGGATATGAAAAACTCTACGGATTTCGGCCACTTTATTTTTTAGGTTCAACTTTCCAGGGGCCCTCTGATCTGTCCAGCGGCCCTCTGGTCTGTCCAGGGGCCCTCCAGCCTGCTCAGGGGCCCTTCCGAGCTGGCCAGGGACTGCACTGGCTGTTTTTTTTCACCCTGCCGACATCCTCAGGGGCCTCTCCGACCTGCCCAGGGGTCCTGCTGTGCTGGCCAGAGGCCCATTCGACGTAATCAGGGGCCATCTGACCTGCTCAGGGACCCTTTCGGTCTGGTCAGGGGCCCCTTTGACATGCACAGGGGCCCTTTGAACTTCCCAAGGGCCCTCTGGTCTGCCCAGGAGCCCTCCAGCCTACTAAGGGGCTCTTCCAACCTGGCAAGAGACTGCGCTTTCTGTTTTGTCGCATTGTCAACATGCTCAGAGGGCCCTTCGACCTGCCCTGGGGCCCCTCCGTGCTGACTAGGAGCCCATTCGGCATGTTCAGGGGCCCTTTTGGTCTGGTCAGGGGCCCCTCTGACATGCACAGGGGCCCTTTTAACTTCCCAGAGGCCCTCTGGTGCTGGTCTGTCCAGGGGCCCTCCAGCCTGGTCAGGGGGTCCTTAATTAAGACCTGGCAAGGGACTGCACTGGCTGCTTTGTCGCTCTGCCAACATGCTCAGGGGCCTCTCCGACCTTCCCAGGAGTCCCTCTGTGCTGGCTCGGTGCTCTTTCGACGTGTTCAGGGCAGGGGCCCTTTGACCCGCTCAGGGGCCCGTTCGGCTTGTCCAGGGCCCTTCTGACATGTACAGGGCTCTGCTGAACGTCCAAGGGCCCTCTGGTCTTTCAGAAAGGGCCCTGGTGCCCCTAAAGAATCTCTGAAATGCTCTAAACTCTTAAAGACCACGCTTCGCGTAGTCCATGAGCGTGGTCTTGTCGGCCCTTTTCGGCGCGCTGCGCGCTGCGCGCCCGAAAAGGGCCCGCCGGGCCTCCAGGGCGGGGGGCGGGTAGCCTCCCCCCTGGCTACGTGCCTGCCTCAGGCCTACCGAGTTAATGTTATTGACTTTTAAGCGTTGGTTACAAAATGATCTGTCCGACCTCCTATTTCCCTAAATATGGCAGCATTTGGTAGCATAGCCAACGAGCTACAATAACAGCGCAAGCCCTCATGTGGATGCGCGTGAAGTTATTGTGACGTTAGGACAAAATGTATTGGGGTCTGGACGTTTGGAAGAAGAAGACGAAGACGTTTGGGATGGGTGGTGGTGGGGGGGGGGGGGGGGGCACGGAAGTTTTTTTAGGGGAATCCCAAAGTCTCACATTTCTGAAAACTCATCAGATTTTGCTTGCTTATGCATTGATAGCTGATTTAAAACAAACTTTCCTTAGATAAAGTTGCTTAGATTTTCTTATCAGGAAATGTGCACATTTTGTGCTGATTTCAGGCGGTTTGACGGTCATGCTATGGCCCCTTTTCCCCTGGATCTGCCAAGTTTTTTTAGGGGGGAATCCCAAAAAGTCTCACACATTTCTGAAAACTCATCGGATTTCGCTTGCTTATGCATTGATAGCTGCATTAAAACAAACTTCCTTAGATAAAGTTGCTTAGATTTTCTTATCAGGAAATGTGTACATTTTGTGCTGATTTCAGGCGGTTTGATGGGTTTGATGGGATATAAATTTTTACCCCCAAACTCGAACCCTATATCCGCCAGTGTGTGGGCCCCCAATTGGCTACGAGGGCCCCTCTGATCCCGTTTGCCCCCCCCCCCCCCCCCCCCTGGCCGAAATCCTGGCTACGCCCCTGGGTATAGGTGAGGTGCAGATTGACTTCGAAGACCGGCACCACCAAGCTCTGCATGAACGTTCCGCACAAAACGTGGTCACTACCTCCCGAATCTGCAGTTCAAGGAGGTGTGATTTTAACTCATCCTATAAGCGTTTGGAGGGCCTCTGTCAGTTGGTCACTGTTAAGCGATGTGAGCATTAACTGGTTCAAAGATGACTGAGATAATGATGCTTGTTATAGCGAGAATACAGTCAACATAGCGTGAGTTCAGTCATCTGGTTCGATATTTGGCTTCACTAGAAGTATGGATGATTTAACCGATATTGCAGACTGACTTGATTACGGGATGGTGTTTTGTATTGCCACCCTAAATGATGGCGCTGCCGGGTCCGGCGAGGCTTAGCTGCGAGTGCAACGGATGGCTAACCGGTCTAGCAAGCTGACATAGTGGCGTTTTGCGTGGCACAGTCAGAAACAGACCGCGTTCACTGGGTCCTATTATCACCGGATACATGGATGGTCTAACCAGGGAAAGCTGTACACAGCTCGCGTGCACTGGGTCCTATTATCACCGGATACATGGATGGTCTAACCAGGGAAAGCTGTACACAGCCCGCGTTCACTGGGTCCTATTATCACCGGATACATGGATGGTCTAACCAGGGAAAGCTGTACACAGCCCGCGTTCACTGGGTCCTATTATCACCGGATACATGGATGGTCTAACCAGGGAAAGCTGTACACAGCCCGCGTTCACTGGGTCCTATTATCACCGGATACATGGATGGTCTAACCAGGGAAAGCTGTACACAGCCCGCGTTCACTGGGTCCTATTATCACCGGATACATGGATGGTCTAACCAGGGAAAGCTCTACACAGCCCGCGTTCACTGGGTCCTATTATCACCGGATACATGGATGGTCTAACCAGGGAAAGCTGTACACAGCTCGCGTTCACTGGGTCCTATTATCACCGGATACATGGATGGTCTAACCAGGGAAAGCTGTACACAGCTCGCGTGCACTGGGTTCGGCATCACGTGATGTTTGAATGATTTAAAGGAAATAGTTCACCTTCAACATTAGTTTAAACTGAGATAGCAGTTTTGTAGTCCGTGTTGGGAAACCCCTATCTGCAAGTTTTCTTGACTGAAAAGACTCCAGTCGAATATATTTGAGTTTTTGGCGAAGGAATGCGGTGCTGGCGAAATAATGTTGTACTGGTTCTATCTAGCCCGGGCAGAGGCTATGCCATTAGCCAATCAGCTTGCAGCTGGTGCTAGCAAGCGAATCGCCGGCCGCCGGTTGGCACATCTCCAATGCGAGTCTATCTTTACGCGACTACTTTCGAATCTGATTGGCTGAACCATTTTTAACATTCGCGTGACGTCAGGACTCTGACTCAGAGAGTATACATATAGTTTTGATAAACAATACAAATTTACGGCCTTCTGTCCTGAATCGGCGCGATATAAGGCCATTTTTGACAATATAAAACTAAATTGTATTCACAAATATAATCAAATCGTGTTGGGTAAAATTTGTCCAAGGTGAACTATTTCCTTTAACCAGGAAAAGTTGTCAGTCAATAAGGAGATAGCTTCTGCCGGGATGGCAAGCGATTGGCGATTGAGATATGGCCCATATCCCTAAGTAATGTCTCGGTGTGTTTAGTGACGTGTGATCCCCTTGTAAGTGCTCCGGACCAGATGTCCCCCCGCCAGGATTGACAAGCGATAGACAGCTTCAGAATTCCGAGAATACATCAGGGGAGACCAGTAGTCAAATGTAGGGAACCACAGAAACCTACTAACATGACAATGGACAGTGTGTGCCTACTGCCTAGGGCGATGACTCATCAGACCATGGAACCAACGATCTGTCCTCCCAGAGAGGCACGTTTACAGGAAAGAGCGAGGGCACCACGGTGCTCGAAACGGCCGAGGTCAGATCCTATTACAGCCAGACTTGTATACCAATCACCTCTGATGGAATCGAAACCCACGAATCGATTCATTTTTACGCTGACACTGATTGAATAGATTGGATTTACTGTAGCGAGTTGATCGGTGATTGAATTGATTGAGTCGAATGAATGCCGCTTTTGAGTTGATTGAGTCGAAACCTGGAAGATAATTAATTGGATTGAATTGGCTGGATTGCAAATTTTGTCAACTATTTTGTGATTTGATTTATTGCTTAGAAATTAATCGTATACAAGTCTGATTACAGCGACAGAAGCGACATTGAGGACATCTACTCAGCCGTTCGGAGGGTCAGCTCTACCCCAGAGGCGGCTGCAAGGGAGGATGACTCATCGCCGGGGACGCCCAGACTGGACCTCCCGCGACATCACGGCGTGTACTACCGCCGACTCGGAGAGGCCGTCGTCACTGGATCTGATGGGACAGTTTGCATTCCTCTAGATACAGCTCAGTATGAAAATGTTAACGCTAGTCTTGCGAATCAGATAGCTGAAAAAGAACAGAAACTCGCTCAAGCTAAAGATAGTATGGAGTACCTGGCAAAGTTGCTCTGTAAAACCAGTTATTTTGGTAAACAACATGCGTTCTCCTCACTATATTCAAAAGACAAATTTGAGAACTATATTCAGGGCAATTTGGAGAAACATCATAACCTAATTCAGAAAGTAAAGGCTGTGTTTCCGAGGTATCAGCGGCAATGGGCAGTGTTGCAAACCTCGCACCTCCGGGGCAGATCTTAGTGTATCGTTTACTGAATTGAGCTTAGGATTGCTGTCCTCCCTAACCGTGATAAATATCGCCATAATGGTGTTGGCAGGTTGCTATTGTCAAAAAGGCCTCCAAGTATCACTTTTTTAAGACCTTCACGAGACCAGTCGTGCACCCCGACATCCCCGATAATATGTACAACTTCCAACCCACGTACCTGGCTATGCAAACCAGGGTACGGAACACACCACTCTTATCTTACAGAGCACCCACGAACATTTTATGGACGCTGACAGGCAGCGTCAGTACCGGGGATCTGACCCCGGGTATGACCCTTCATACGGGCAGTTCGGACCACTAACGCCATGTCACTTGCGACCTATTCTGACGGCACACCCCAACAGGGCACTGTAGATAGTTACCAACACGAGTGTTTACGGGTAATCCCTCTCAGTTTTACGGGTAATCCCTCTCCTGCTGCATGCCCCGTTCAAATTCCATACCATGACGTCCCCATGTTTCGAACATACTGTAACGGGTTTTCGCTTCTGGGTGGTTCTGCCATTTTGTGTAGCATTGCAACATTTTTTGAAATTTTTGAAAACTCTTTCTCTGGTTAATTTTGGGCCGCTGAATGGAATTACATAAATTTTGAGGCTCTCTAGCTTAATCTGCAACAGTTAGAACTGCTTGCAACAATTGTCAACAATTTTCAACATTATTAAAATTTTGCTCACGGGGTTTTCTTGAGATCAGTAGTCGAAATATGGCATTTTCAGAATGTTATATCCCCGTGTTTTCGAGATAATACTAAATTTTGTGGTTAAAATGCAGAATCGAGCTCAACCTGTACATACATTTTTATTTTGGAGGCAGGTCATTCATCGGCGAGCACATAGGTCGCTGCACGGTTAGGGTGGGGGTGGTGAAATTTAGCGAGTTAATCGGGAATTGGTCCGGTGGAATAAGGTCCGGGTTTCCTTGTCCGTGAGCCGGCACCAATGGCCCTCTGGCTCCTCCTTACATAATTTCACCAACGGCTTGTCTCTCAGATTATCACACCGTGAGTTCTGTGATCGGTTCCATGTATATTCTGCATACCCAGTGCAACGCTACGCTGAGGACGAACTCCCACTGGAACTAACACATTCATACATCCTTTCACTCAGACTCTCCCCATACATTCACTCAATGATCAATACTTTGCAGTAAACTGTCAGGTTCGTCTTCCTGACCCCTCCCTCTTTTCCTATCCCCACCAGTGGTGCGTAGTGTTACACAGGGAACGCACCAGGGTAACAGCTGGTTCACTGAGCGAATTTCGTCTCCAATGTACTCAGCTCTTCACTATGGATAACTTTCCACTCTAACTATTAAATCCACCAAATGCAAATATGAATAACCTCACACATGCTTTTCTGTCTGGGTCCATTCCTGCCGCACACTGCTGCTGGGATCCACGACTTACTGCGGTTTCCGTGGTGCCCCAATCGCCAATCCACGCCACCCCAGCACCCTGACTCCTCCTACGGCATTTATCTGGGGCGGATGGCCATTCCGGCCCGCACACGTCGCCACCCCAGCACCCTGACTCCTACGGCATTTATCTGGGGCGGATGGCCATTCCGGCCCGCACACGTCACCACCTCAGCACCCTGACTCCTCCTACGGCATTTACCTGAGGCGGATGGCCATGCTGGCCCTCACACGTCGCCACGCCAGCACCCTGACTCCTCCTACGGCATTTATCTGGGGCGGATGGCCATTCTGGCCCTCACACGTCGCCACCCCAGCACCCTGACTTCTCCTACGGCATTTATCCGGGGCGGATGGCCATTCCGGCCCGCACACGTCGCCACCCCAGCACCCTGACTTCTCCTACGTCATTTATCTGGGGCGGATGGCCATTCCGGCCCGTACACGTCACCACCTCAGCACCCTGACTCCTCCCACGGCATTTGCCTGAGGCGGATGGCCCTTCTGGCCCTCACACGTCGCCACCCCAGCACCCTGACTCCTCCTACGGCATTTATCTGGGGCGGATGGCCATTCCGGACCGCACACGTCACCACCTCAGCACCCTGACTCCTCCTACGGCATTTACCTGAGGCGGATGGCCATTCTGGCCCTCCTGGTTTCCCAGAACCTGGCGTTACCGGACTCTTTCGAGTGCCCGCCAGTATTTCGCGACTTATGGCGCGCGATCCAGCTCACTTCTTGGCATCGCGGAATGGACCCAAAAAACAAACAATCTCATCATCATCTAACTCCCATTCTCCTGGAAACACAACTTTCTCCTTCCGAACTAAATATTCCCACCGAAACCGGTCTATACATCTGAGACCTTTGCCATCTTTTGTTAAAAGGGTCTCCTCTTAGTTGAATTCCCATTCAACTCCACCCCCTTTCCCCCATCACCCGTTGTGCAGCAGACCGTGTCGGCAGGCATATTACGCACAGGGGCGCGGCTACGTATTGTCTAGGCCTCCTCACAATCTTGTCTATTATTTCCCACTGTCAGTTTACACCATGCTGTTATCGTCATACCTCCCTCGTGCGTTGTATCCTATTTGCCCCGGCTCCACGCGCACGGTTGTCTCTGGGCGTGCGTCTGCACGTTTGTATGTAGTGTACGTACAGTACATATGCATGCATGATTCCAAGTATGTGTATGTATGCCTGTATGCCTGTATGCCTGTATGCCTGTATGCCTGCATGCCTGCATGCCTGTATGCCTGTATGCCTGTATGCCTGTATGCCTGTATGCCTGTATGCCTGTATGCCTGTATGCCTGTATGCCTGTATGCCTGTATGCCTGTATGCCTGTATGCCTGTGTGCCTGTGTGCCTGTGTGCCTGTGTGCCTGTGTGCCTGTGTGCCTGAATGCCTGTTTGCCTGTTTGCCTGTATGTATGTATGTATGTATGTATGTATGTATGTATGTATGTATGTATGTATGTATGTATGTATGTATGTATGTATGTATGTATGTATGTATGTATGTATGTATGTATGTATGTATGTATGTATGTATGTATGTATGTATGTATGTATGTATGTATGTATGTATGTATGTATGTATGTATGTATGTATGTATGTATGTATGTATGTATGTATGTATGTATGTATGTATGTATGTATGTATGTATGTATGTATGTATGTATGTATGTATGTATGTATGTATGTATGTATGTATGTATGTATGTATGTATGTATGTATGTATGTATGTATGTATGTATGTATGTATGTATGTATGTATGTATGTATGTATGTATGTATGTATGTATGTATGTATGTATGTATGTATGTATGTATGTATGTATGTATGTATGTATGTATGTATGTATGTATGTATGTATGTATGTATGTATGTATGTATGTATGTATGTATGTATGTATATATGTATTTATCTTATAACTGTTAGCGTGAAGAAGCGTCGCCGGCGTGATACCATTTGTAGTGTATGTGTGGAGTGTGTGTAGTTTATGCTGTGTAGTGTATATTGTGTAGTGTATATTGTGTAGTGTATATTGTGTAGGGTATATTGTGTAGTGTATATTGTGTAGTGTATATTGTGTAGTGTATTGTGTAGTGTGCATTGTGTAGTGTATTTTGTGACTATAGTGTACCACGGGTCGTGTTTCTGTAATTGGTAATCGGTACTCAGTACTCGGTACTCGATACTCGATACTCAGTACTCAGTACTCAGTACTCAGTACTCGGCACTTGGTACTCGGTACTCGGCACTCGGCACCTGGTACTCGGTACTCGGCACTCGGTACTCGACACTCGGTACTCGGTACTCGTTACTCAGGAATGGGTACTCAGTACTCGGTACTCAGTACTCAGTACTCGGCACTTGGTACTCGGTACTCGGCACTCGGCACTCGGCACCTGGTACTCGGTACTCGGCACTCGGTACTCGACACTCGGTACTCGGTACTCGTTACTCAGGAATGGGTACTCAGAAATCGGTACTCACTACTCGGTACTCGGTACTCGGTTACTCGGTTATCGGTACTCGGTACTTGGTACGCGGTACTCGGTACTCGGTACTCGATACTCGGTACTGGGTACTCGGTACTCGGTACTCGGTACGGACACCTGGTACTTGGTGCTCAGTACTTTTCTGTATGTACAACAACTGTCCCACCTGAGCGAAATCCACGGGTTTTCCCCTCGTTAGGCTAGCGTCTGACCGTCTGGCCGGACCCTCTCGTCCAGGGGAGGGGGTTCATGACGTCATGTGTTTTGGGATCGGGCGCGTGGGGTCAGTGTCCCAGCGGCCGGTAGCGATGATCGGTAACGCTGGCCGTGTGGACAATTGTGCGAATTTTTCATGACAGCGATTTTATTCTGGCGTTAATTTTTAACAGCGAGATGAACAGGGACGAAATTGTACATGCCCGTGATTTGTATCATACCGCCATATCTTTCCATAGAGCAAACAATCATCCCATAATTTCGCGCTTGTTAAGGAGACAGTTAACTGCGAGAATCGTAAACATTCCAACACAGCCTTCCTCACTTTCCTTTTCCTTGGGAAATATTTACTTTACTCAGTTAGCTTTGAACTTAATGAAAATAACGTTGCTTAACAAAATTAAATTAAAAGTCTTGCAATTATCGGCGGCTTAGGGCTGTGTGGAAACAATATTAGCACATACTCGACAATTCGCCAATAAGACCTGTTTATCAAAATCCTCACGACACAATCCCTAAATGATCTGTTTGTATATGCCGAAACGTTGAAATGATGACCCTGTCATCAACCGATCCTGACATCAAAGATTGCGTAAAAAGGCTTACAGATTAAATTGCAAATTAACCACAGTGAAGTTAATTTGACCGGATTTGAAAATGTCACCAATCAGACCAAATAATCAACCGAACCGGATAATTGAATGGCAAGGTTAAGAAAAAATATCGGTCACCCTGTCTGCTGGCAATCGGGTTAGCCATTCCTGAAAATTTTCAGTACGGGTATTTCACATAATTATCACATCACTCGGGTTTTACCAGAAACAGTTGGCCTTCAATATATCAGTAAACATTGTTCACCAAAATAAACATTAAACCTCGGAACCTTGAATTGAGTATTTCATCACATCTAGCCGCAAAAATTACATTACCCTGCCTTGGAAGCATTGAAGTCACATCATCGCTTGTCCCTACATATATATTTTTACGTTAACATTACTAATTATATTACGTGACTTCCCCTCAAGCTAGCGCTCCATCTCATTGATATTCCTTCCTCAATCCATCTTTCAGTCACATTCCGAATTAGAGTACTAGGTAATTCACACAAGGCTATATTTACAGAAAATTGTGCACCGATAGTTCAAGTTAATTGTCTCGTGAATACAATATCATTCGTCTTATAGGCAGCAGTTCGAATAGAGTCAACAAAATTCAGCCAGTCACATCAGTCACATCAGTTCGAACAGTCAACCAGTCAAATAAATCCCATCGGCGACCACCACCAGCATTGGCACAAGCTCCATAATCGGTTGCATTTAAAGCACGAGAGTTATAAAAGACGCAAACATAAACGCCCAAACCATATCAGAGTTTTGATTTACGTTAGAAGTTATAACTAGTCAGGCAATCAATATATGATAATTTTTCAACCATACACACACTCGCGTAGGCATAATTAAGAATATCGTGACTACATGACCAAACAAATGCCCAAATAGCAGGGGAGTTCAATGAGAGAAGAACAAAACGACGAAGAAGAAGAAAAAAACCGGCCGACACACTGTGCAAATTAAATTTGTATGGTGTTCAGATGCACAACAAATTAACTGACCATGGATTATAAGGAGGGTATAAGGATTGTACAGACTTTCCGACCTTACTTGATGTGAAATGCGGCTACTTTCTCCAGTATGAAATTTATAGAACTAAACAACAGCAAATCTTGAAGGCTGACTTGTGATGGTCCTTGACGCGGCTTCTCTGAAACTAAGGCTCGCGGCGAGGAGCCGCGGCCCCAGCCTGCTTCCGTCCCTACTCACTGCCCCATCTTGTCTCCTCTGAGACTGAGGCTCGCGGCGAGGAGCCGCGGCCCCAGCCTGCTTCCGTCCCTGCTCACTGCCGAACTCTGTTCCTCTGAAACTTACTTGGACTGTTTGGAGGCCTGGGCGCACTATCGGCAATTTGAAGATCGGTCCCGTCCTTGCTGCTCTGCTGTTCGATCTGCCGCCCCTTCACCCCTCTTGCAGGCCCTTTTATCAACTTTTTGCTTGAAAAATCAGGTCAGTTGCCAGATTGGCGCCTTGCTGCCGTGATTTTTTCTCCACTCGGTTTTAATTTTCGATTCCCTTTTTCTGTCCTGTCATTGGTCCTTCTCACCCGGCTGCAACGGCCTGTGGATGCCTGCGGCGGCCGGAACTGCTGTCTACAGCGGCCCAGAGGCGGAGCTTGCTGCCGTGATCTGGGTCAGGATCCTGCGCAGAGGCTTCTGCCGAGCGCCGTACGTGACCCGGGCCGCTGGCCGGCGCTCACGCTTAATGGCGCCGCGCAGCTGCTGTTATGGTGTCCTTTAATGGGCCTGGTGCCTTAATAGCGACACCCTGGCGGTACACAGGTCGGAACGAGGGTATTTGTTGCCTGCGTGGGGGGCTTCAGCCGGCGTCTCCACTGTTGAAGTGTTTGGTGTGCACACGGCCGCCGTTCCTTCCATGTTCAATTTTACAATTACACATAGCTTTTGCTTTTAGAATGTTTCTATTCTTCTGCTTATCTCTATACTTTCTTCTTTTTCCCTCTGTTTCTTTTGGACAATTTAAAATGTATCTCGCTACAATACCATACAACGATGCCAAGTTAGAAGGAGCCAGCTACCGGTATATCACCCATTGCGGTGGATTGCACACTAAAACTCAGTTTCGTGTTTCTCAATCCTGCTGGTACTGAGCGTGACGATTGGAGTGCTGTTGACGGTGAAAATTTGAAGGTTGCGACATAAGTTCGGTAAAAGGTCTTCAATCATTACTAACGCCCCAAGCGTCAATCACGATAACGCTCCGAGTGTCCGCCGTCGACTCACCAGAGTTCGCCGGGTTCGTCGGCGCGGTCGCCGAGAAGTCCGTGGAATCCCAGCCCTGTAGAGTCGGCTTGTTGGAGATCACGCGTTGATCCTCCACAGTCACTGTGTTGTAAAAACGCAGTATAAACGTTGTCCGCAGAATGGCAAGGTCTATTCGTAACGAGACCACTTTTCGACCTCGGAATCGTCACACGCTATTGACGGCAGCAGTTGGCTGGGCGCTGGCGCCAGACGATGTTCAAAACCAAACATCGTCTGGCGCCAGCAAAACGGTGTCGATAGGTATTCGACACGATACTTTGGATAACAAATCTGCCCTGACCGGGAATTTCAGGACCCCTGAAACCCACGCTATTTATTCGGGAAAAATAGATGCATTACCGTTTGCTCGGTTTATGCACTGGTCAAAATGGCCACCATTGGCTCGCTAAGCAGGAACGCACCACGGCTACTCCAGACACAAAACACCTTCCAACTGAAGAAACGTAACGTCACATTTTTCACAGTCAAACAACAGCCTACGCACCAACCGTCGGTTTATGAAACCCGTGTAATCCTTCGTAACTTCGCGATGGCCATTACAGTGAAACCTACAGCTGGTTCCTCAACCCGGTGTTCTAGCATCGCCCAACCCATAACCGACGCTCCAGACTTTGGCATAGGGTTCAGCCTAGCGTCAGACAAATATCGTTGTTACCTCTCAGTACATATAGGCACAACCACACTCTATTTGTACACAATTTTAAAGGGTGGGTGGTGCAAGGTGCGGCTTCACGTGTTTTGTTATTATTGATTATGAAACCCCAGTAATACCTCGGTGCTCTTCCTATCTTCTCCTCCCGTTCCGCTCAGATCACCTATGCCCAACAGTGAAGTGGTGCGAAGGGCAGCAATCGGTACCGTAAACAACAATATGTCATACTATCAAACGATACACATCTCGCAGTGTATACACTGCGATAAAATTTGACTAGGTTGCTATGGTAACCCATTAGTTCTAACTTTTACCAGGGGGGATGGTTACCACCTGGTGACGCATACCATCCATGTTACCAGTACCTTACCATAGTAGGATAGTTAAGCTTACTAACAGGTTGCCATAGCTGTACCGCCTACCCTAGTAACCCTTACCAAGGTCATACCACCTACCCTACTCAGTGTTACCAACCCCTTACCAACCCCCTAGTAACCCTTACTACGGTCATACCACCTGCCCTGCTCAGTGTTACCAACCCCTTACCACCCCCTAGTAACCCTTACCACGGTCATACCACCTACCCTGCGCAGTGTTACCAACCCCTTACTAACCCCCTAGTAACCCTTACCACGGTCATACCACCTACCCTGCTCAGTGTTACCAACCCATTACCAACCCCCTAGTAACCCTTACCACGGTCAACCCACCTACCCTACTCAGTGGTACCAACCCCTTGCCAACCATGTTTTAATGCGAAATGACAAAACGCAGTCGCTCAATCTGGAAGTATATAACCCTTACTACGGTCATACCACCTGCCCTGCTCAGTGTTACCAACACCTTACCAACCCCCTAGTAACCCTTACCACGGTCATACCACCTACCCTGCTCAGTGTTACCAACCCCTTACCAACCCCCTAGTAACCCTTACCACGGTCATACCACCTACCCTACTAAGTGCTACCAACCCCTTACCAACCATGTTTTAATGAGAAATGATAAAACGCAGTCGCTCAATCTGGAAGTATATTGTCAACGTTCACCTTTCACGTACACACGATATATTGAATGACAACTCGTTGCTCAAGACACAGCCGTACAGGCGCTGACCTCAATTCTTATTGTGGGCGCCTTATCAGCACGACTGTCTTCTAAATGCGTTATGCCCATCGGGACAATTGCTTGCTCGACAATTAGGTTGTTGCTCTTCTAAACTTGTCTCAGGAAAGAGTGACTTGGTGTACCGCGGACTTCATCTTCCCCTTCCCTTCCCCCAAGATCCTCAGATGACTCACCAGCGCAGCTTTTGCAAGCACAAACAAATCGTTCCCGGTAAACGACACAACTGAAAGCGTCTTGTTTTTTACACGGTTGATTGCACCTTATGATGCTTTAAATTATGCTTTGAATTCGTATGTATAATTAATTCATCGTCCCTTCACGTACGTCCACTTAAGGCGGCCGCTCACTAGGCCATTCGGCGCGCGGAGGTCGCGATATCGCTACGACTTTCCGCGCATCTTTAGCGACTTTCCGCCTTCGCGTCAGCCGAAACGTCAAAAATCGCGGACGAATGTCGTCGGCCGGCCATCTGCGGACCGGCGGAAAAAAGCTGATTCGAACGAGCTTTTTTCCGCGACTGAACGCCGCGGAGCCGCGGACAGCAAAATTGGTCAGGCTAACAGTGGCGAATCTATACAAGACAGAGGTGCATATTTTGCACAGCATGCTCTTGCCGCTGTGAAATTTATTATATACAAGTTTCGTGGTTCTAAACTTACATCTTCGTCGAAAAATGGCCATCATTAATTTACCTTGTGACAGGCTGTATGTAGGCACAGGTTGCGACATGCTGTAGGTCGGCGGGGCGGAATCTCGCGAGCAGACAGCGCCGAATCCGCCGGAACAAGGACGATATTCAGCGGTATCGCCGCGATTTTCCGAGGCGGAATTTCGCAGTGATATGGGGCGCCGAATGCGTAGTGTGCGGCCGCCTTTAGAGCTTTAAATTGTTTTGTTTTCTCAGTAGGTATGTAACGATGCTTACATTTTTGGTTCGGACTACAGTTAAATTTTCCGCCGCTCAGCACCTGAACCCGGGCGGTGGTGCAGATATGATACAAATACTGTCAGCCATGTTTCGAGAAGAAACAAATGAATTAGCCGACCAGCCTCGCCATCCAAGACGTGTAAACACCGCCAGCAGATCAGCGACACCCGACCCTCCCACCCCCTCTTCCCCATCCCACTTGCCGACAAGGACGCGTGCCGTCCCCCAGACGCACCTTTATATACACACCCCACCCCCGTTCGAAGGGGGCCTTGGCAGAGTGAGAGACAGAGGAGCCGGCTGTCAGCCGCTGTCGGCCACCGGCCTTATCACCCGACAGCCGCCTGTCACCTACCTCCTGCCGTCCGTCGGCCCGTCATCCACCGGAGTCGCGTAAACAAAACAAAAACGCCGGCAGGCCCTTTCTCCCACCTCCCCCTCTCCTCCCCCAATGCTCCTGCCCGGCCTGACATATACAGAGTCACCTCCAACATCACCAGGTGTGCAGACTGAGACGCCGGCGCCCATCTACAGAGGACCGAGACGGAAATCTGCCGCGGGGCGCGCAAAAAAAACCCAGCAGCTGGACAACCACGGTCACCTCCAGACGCCGGACACCTGCGAGGTCATCGACACCCGACCCTCTCTACCCCACTTCCGACTAAACAGATGTCACATATCCGGCGGTCAAGCAGGGCGGCGGAACAAGACAGAGAAGCCTGCAGTTATCCGCTGCCCACCTGTCGCCTGTCATTTGCCGACCCGTCATCCATCCGCCAGACTCTCATAAACAAACGCCGCCAGCCCGGCATCCGAGCACTGCTAATACAAGATATAACAGTTCAGTGCGTCCCGCCCTCTGCCTGCACCGAGTCAGGAAGGGGCGGAGGGGCAAGATAAACATCATCTGGAAAACCTGTCATGTCGGCCTCCGAGGGGGAGGGGCATCAGACATACATCCGCCGAATGTGAGGGAGGGATCAACAGACTATAGCAGGCCGGCTGACAGCGGCAGATGGACGCAAGATGACTCGAGGACCCAGCCAGCGGCCACAGGACCACCATACGACTCGGGACCACCCATGAAGAGCTACGCGTTGGATGGCGGCCGGGTAGACGGAAATAACTGCGATATATAACGGGCAGAGGTAACGGGCCTATATAACGGGCAGAGGAAGGTCAGTCGCACTGGGTGGAGAACCTGGGGAGTAGCACCAGCAGGAGAACCTAGAGGAGTCGCACCGACAGGGGAACCTGGGACGGTCAAACCAGCAGGGAAATAAGCGCCGGAGGTCTCGCCGGAGGGCCTCGCCAGCAGTCGTGATGGGGACGGAGTCAATACGCGCCGGACAAGTCGTGCACGGTCCATTGAGATCAACAGTGCAGCGATGTCAGCCCTTTGAGACTGATGAAGCCCGGCCACAACAGGGGGTGATTGACTGAGTGCTGAGACGGACGCCGCGGACCGGATGTCGGGGAGTCGTCGATCAATGCATCTGCCGGGCTTCACCTGTCATAGTAAGGCTTCCTTTTCCTGCTCATTTCCCCGCCCGCACAATATCCAAATATCCACGGTCTGTCACCCTGCGTCGTACCTACGGTCATTTGCTCAGACAGGCGATCTGGGGCGGTAGGGATCACATAACGGGGCAGCCGGTCGGGATCTAATGACCCAGGGAAGGGCTCTTTACCATGAGGAGGGGTGAAGTGTGGATTTTGAGGCTGGGCGGGGACGGAGGTGTTATGGACTGGTTGATGGTGTGACGGGCCAGCAGAGGAGCGGGTGAAAATATGTGTCACGGGAGGGATGTAAATAAACTGCGTGACATAGCCATTCATATGACATGTAACCGTACAGGTGGGGCATAATACAGATGAAGGACTGCAGAGACGGATGGTGTCATTGAACTGAACGGAGTGATGATCGGTGAGCCATTAGGCGTGATGGAGCCGGAACGGGTTTGGCGTGCACGAGGAGCCTATTCCGTGTTACGTAAATTGACGCAGTCTCATGTTCAATAGGAGACGGGCCTTGGGTAGTAATGAATGTATAGGAATGCTCGGCAAACTCTCACGCCAAGGACGTAGTGCAAAATGCCTTTCAGTTCATATGTTTCAAAATACGAAAGATCATCCCCAGCGTAAGATATGCAGATCGCTCTTCCTTTTCGTTGATAGAAATCTGTCAACCGAATATCTTCGCTGAGCTCAAATATTCATCCGTATGCACTAGAAATTAAGTCAAAGTGTTAGGTAAATCTTGGTTTTAATTATTTTCGTTGAATGTATACGAGCCGATTGGCAAGCGCATTGTCAGTCGACACGTTTGAATTGAGAGTAGCTGCTAGCAAGCTATCGGCAGGTTCAAAGTTCACGGTATATGATGCTTCTATATAAAACATTTAAATCATAAACTTAACTGCAACTCAGCGTTTGTAAGGTGATATCTCATTTATCTAATTATCTTATGCCTGAATAAATTGTTTACGACGATGTAGGTATTGGCACCGGTTCCGCGAAACAGTATCATGTCATTTAAGGATGACAGGGCTATGACATCACAGCGTTAGCCGCTGTATTATGACGCGGCCGGGCTCAGTGACGGGTCCGCCGCGGACGGCGGCGGTGATGGCAGCTAATTGACACCAGCTGGTATAGCGCGGCGGACGGAGGGGAGGGGGGCCGGCTCGGGCGCATAAACACTGTGAGACGGACGATGAAGTTGTGGGTATGTTTCGAAGAGTTAAAGTTATAGATGTTTTCAGTTACGGGAAATTATACGCGGAATTGTTGAAAATGGATATAGATATGACGGACTAGCCAATGGCCCTAGCATGAGTTTACCTGGGATAACACTAGCGACGTACGTACATACAAAAGCACGCACGCACGCACGCACGGACGCACGCACGCACGCACGCACGCACGCACGCACGCACACACACACACGCACGCACGCACACACACGCTCACGCTCACGCTCTCTCTCTCTCTCTCTCTCTCACACACACACACACACACACACACACACACACACACACACACGCACGCACGCACACACACGCTCACGCTCACGCTCTCTCTCTCTCTCTCTCTCTCTCACACACACACACACACACACACACACACACACACACACACACACACACACACACACACACACACACACACACACACACGCACACACACACACACACACACACACACACACACACACACACACACACACACACACACACACACACACACACATATTCACATACATGCATCGAACAGGTATGCGTATGCACACAGGTGGGCACAAGTACGTCTATGCACGCATGAAGGCGTATGACGCACACCCGTTCATGCATATAAACATACACTTGCATGCGTACATACTCAGGCGTATACATGCAGGTGGGCGTGTGATTTCCAAAGTCGAAACCCGCTGACGTCGAACATGCGAGGGAGATCGGAGAATCAAGGAATGACAATCTTCGATGAGTACGATTTAATCCTAGCCGGGAAATGAGGTTGGTATGAGCTACGCCCCTGTGTGTATTTTGACTCTGCTGATAACAGTTGGTTCGCTAACGGGTTTGGGTAATAACCTAACGAGGGAGGTATGCGGGATATTAATGTCGGGCGCCCAGGAGGGACAAAGTAAGTTGCTTTGATAGTGGAATCGTTCCCGAGCCATGACGCTTAACCAGGAACTAACGCCGTAAGACGCCAGATGCTGTGGTGGCTAGTGGGGCTAGCGAGCGGGTGAGTCGGGCGATGCAGTGCCGCTGAGGTGCATTGGGCGAGGGATTGTGTCATCAGAGTGAGGTGGTTTGGGCAAGGGATTGTGCCGTCGGAGTGGAGATCGGTGGTTGAGATGTGGGAAGCTGGTGATGAGTGGGTGAGGGGATGCCGCCCAAGAGGAGAAGATCGAGGGAGACCTGTGATGTCCATCGAGGGAGACCTGTGATGCACACCGAACGATCAGGCCATGGCGCTTTGTATCGCAACGTGCAGCTCTTGTTCTCCCGGCTTTCGGACGAAATTATAGGTTTTATGTCCATCGCGGAGCTACCCAGGTGGTGCCGGCCAACCGGGTGGCGCTAACTCGAACGAGATCGCGACGTGCGGAGATGCTAGGCTCAGTGGCGGCGTGGTGAGGGGTGATTGCCTCCGTGCGACTGAATAGGTCCATCGCGCTCGACTAGGCGATTGCAATAAGACGACACGCGCAAGCGGCCGCAATTTAGCCAAGTAGCTCTGAGCCGCGCGACCTCGGGAGTTTTATTAGGCGGTGGTGCAGGTCGAGAGGAGGTGATTAAGGGGGCCAGGCAGGGCCGAGAGCGGGTGAGCTGAGCGAAGTTAAGCCCATCGAGGAGGGCTTGTGAGGTATGCCGGTTGACAGATCTTATGTTGTTTGTGCCGCAATATGCCACACTTGTCTTCCCGACCCTCGGATACAATTTGTAGGTCTTATGTCCATCAGGGAATTTCCTGGTCTGGTCTGGCTCAGCTGTCTGGCTCAGCGCTCAGTTAAATGGTCCATGGCCAGACACTATGATGACCATTCCAGGTATACGTCTTGCTCGACACTCATACTGGATAGTATGTGTTGGTATTGGGTACTGTCCGTATAATCCATGTAACTTCAATTAGACATGTAGGGAATACTGAATAATATGTGTGTGTGTGTGTGTTGGTATTGGGTACTGTCTGTATAATTCATGTAACTTGAATTAGACATGTAGGGAATACTGAATAGTATGTGTGTGTGTGTGTGTTGGTGTTGTGTGCTGTCCGTATAATTCATGTAACTTCAATTAGACATGTAGGGAATACTGAATAGTCTATGAGTGTGTTGGTGGTGGTTAAATTCCACATAAACAATGTAACCTCACTTTAACCTTGTAGTAATATATGTCCGTTTAGAACCACGTACTTTATCGGAACGAGGAGGGAATTAATTGACAAAAGAACAAGCGCAATACTGAATCTACTCAAGTCCATTACCGAACCCACACCCATGACGACGCCATCACATCTTGCATACCTGTTTCAAGGTCAAACACTCATTCGAGTCAGTGGCGTACACAAGACATACAGCTATACCGCTTAACGACCTAGGGTTCGCACTGACCGTCACGTACACTGACCGACAAGTTCTACTTGTCTATTCGGCCTTAAGCCAACCCTTTCATCGGCGCATTCCTGACTGTCTAGATGAGACACAAAATCATAACTCGATTATGGGTTCGTTCTCAAAGTTTCTAGGGGTATGAATCGTTAGGAACGTGTCGGACGATAGGGTCTTTCTTTGCCTTCCCTTATCTCCTGACTCCCAGTTGCATCTCTCAATAGAAGCGTCTCACATTTTTTCTTTAGATATATGTCAGAGATTGTATGCAGGCTCAAACATACACGGCTGCATTTCACGGGGTAAGGCAGAGGACAGATGTTCCCAAATAATAGCTCAATGATACAGAGATAACTCGGTTACAGCCATCGCCATCGGCAACAGGTCGATGCAACAGGCCCTTCTAGCGGCGAGCGGCGGTACTTACATGTTGATGGTTCGAGGTGTAACGCGTACACTCCCGATTTTTTTGTTTTTGTTTTGTTAGGATAAGGCTGCTTCGGTCTACTTGGACCATTGCGCAGCCATGGGATGAAGGAGAAGGGGTAAAGTGGGTCAAAATAGACGCCGACCGGGCAACCGCCCATGGACAGGCCCTTCCCTGCAGCGCGAAGCTGCGAGGAGAGCCCACGCCATGCAGACGGCCACCACTCCCGGGGGACAGCTCGAGGCCACCACATGCCCGGTGGCCAGCGATCACCAGACCCGGGGTAACGTGGGCGTGACTAAGGATGGAGGACCGGCAGGCGGGAGGATCAAAAGGGATCTGCCCCCCCCCCCCGATTGTCGCCCATGCGGGCTTTATGTACGCGCTTGCGTGTGCGCCATAGACCAAGGCTGTGACGTCACTGACTACGCGTGGTGGGACGAGCACCATAGGCTATAGAGACCGTTCCTAGAGTAAGCTGAATAACGATCGGCTATTCAGTTTAGGGATTTGAGTTATGAAGCCATACAACGATATAACACGAACACGCCTACTTAACTAACACGAACATACCTACTTAACTAACACGAACACACCTACTTAACCCTAATCTAAGAGACCTTTCGCTTTAGAGCGGCGCACAACTCTCGAGATACTCCTAATTAAAGTATCCCTAGTGTGCTATCTTACTTCCCTAAGATAAACGATGACCGTAGCCATCTACCACCACCATTCTAACGCCTAATGTTTATATACGCACTACCGACAATCCCCGTCTAAATGACAACCATGTATCACCGGTATGACTGTTCCACCACCGTTCTGATTACTAACGCTGCTATACTCGATACCGACAATACTCGTCTAAATGATGACGGTAACTATTGACCACCACCGTTCTAAGTGCTAATCAATACTACCTATGGAACACCTGCGGTTTAAACTCATGACTGCACTACAGAGTCTCGTGCTTTTAAACATACATACAAACACTACATGCCTTTCCAAACATACGACTGCACAGAGTCGCGCTCTTTACACATACATGCCTAAACATACACTCACAAAATCGCTACACACGACCCGGTTGTCAACTCCTGCCACAGGGGTTAATTTGGAAATTTACTCATGCATGGGGTGTCGCTGTTGATGCTTCGCTATCTACACCCATGTCAGACACCTGCGTGGTGTGTCAGTGCCGACCACCATCGCATTGTGTGTTCGTCACCGCTGCATGGGGTGTCGAGGTGTCGCAATACTCATGCGGGGGAGCCGATTGACGCCTCAGCCGGGCGTATTTCAGGAGTTCGTTCACCACTGGGAGAGATGTGACGGTCGCCGCTGCTTGGGGTGTCGTGACGCAGATGCACGCAGACGACGGCGCGGCGTTGGCTGCGCGCGCACATCACTGCCGGCCTGCCGCGCCGCCGCGAGGGGTCAGTAGAGCAGTGACCTTGGGCGCGGCGGGTTGTGCATGGTGTGCGTGCGTCGACCGTTGTCAGTGTTCAAGTTGCCGTTGAGTTGCGAAAGGCTGTCAATCGTGCTGTCGTGATCGGAGTTATAATAACCTAATTGTGAGTTGTGAGTGCGTTCTTTCATGCGTTCTTTTGATCTTAGAAATGAACTTAGTTGTGAATTTGTGATCGATAAACACTAGGTATGATAGCGTCTATATGTTTCATGCCCTCCCGTAACAACCAATTGTATTGCTTATCCGGTCGGAGCTGCACCGACGAAGTTTCTATAAACATATGAATATACGTAGCTGACTGTTGATCCATAGTAACTATGATTATGTATGAGTATGCTTGATGATGCTGATTTGTGATGCTGGTGTTGATACATGGATCTGTTTACAATAATTAACGGTTTTGTTAATACAATGGTTTTGCACTGAAAT
>JAXIVJ010004056.1:0-60000 GCA_036785665.1 Chirona hameri
ACACCGCGGCCCTGCTTCCACCACGAGTTCCGCTGCGACGGCAGGTGTTTCGACATCGGCCGGCGCTGCGACGGCAGGCGGGACTGCCGGGACGGCTCGGACGAACGCAACTGCCCGACCCTGCCGCCGCCGCCGCCACCACCACCGACCCACTGTCTGATCGACCAGTTCCGCTGTCTGAGTGGCGAGCCGCGCTGCATCGACTCGTGCTACATGTGCGACGGCCGCGAGGACTGCGCCGACAAGTCGGACGAGTCGGAGGAGTACGGCTGCTCGCGGACGGCACCGTGCGCCGGCAGCGAGTACCGCTGCGCCGACCGCTGCCTGCCGCTGGAGACACTCTGTGACGGCAGGAGGGACTGCTCTGACGGCCAGGACGAGCGCGGCTGCATCATGGGCACACTGGTCGCCTGAGCTCCGCTCCACATCCCAGCAGGACGAGCGCGACTGCTGATCAGGGCCACACTGGCACACGCCTGAGCCACGCTCCACATCCCAGCAGGACGAGCGCGACTGCTGATCAGGGGTACACTGGCACACGCCTGAGCCACGCTCCACATCCCAGCAGGACGAGCGCGACTGCTGATCAGGGCCACACTGGCACACGCCTGAGCCACGCTCCACATCCCAGCAGGACGAGCGCGACTGCTGCATCAGGGCCACACTGGCACACGCCTGAGCCACGCTCCACATCCCAGCAGGACGAGCGCGACTGCTGATCAGGGCCACACTGGCACACGCCTGAGCCACGCTCCACATCCCAGCAGGACTGAGGCCACTACTGTCGGCACCAGTACGGAGAGTCACGGCAGAACTCGGAGCGAGACTTGAGAAAAAGAAGGAATGTCAGCAACAGGGGTGTTAAAAATGCTTCAAGTGGCGCCAACCAAATCTGGTATTAGATGAAATCGGCCCCCAGAGACCAGAGTACTGCTTTTGTGAGGTTGAATACAACAACCTAATCTTCTTTGAATAAAATAATTAATATGTAACTTGGTAATTCAATTGAATATAGTAAAAAAAAATAGCCATCATATGCACTTGAATGCTTATTAGAGGTGAAACTGTGTGCAATACTGTGAGAGGCGACAATACAGGCGACAGGCTCACAATCGACGAATGCAACACAAAATAATTACTAAATAACGTACAATCAGCATATACCTTATTTACTAACGACAAATGTGATGTAAATGCGCAATTTCTAAACAAAGCTAAGCCGAAGAGTTAGAAGCACATATGAGACTATACAGATAACTCAACAGGTCACGTTAAAGGGAATATGACACCTTGAAAGTTGTCTTGAAATTTAACTATACGGGGTATTTTGAGCTAAAAAAAACGAATATGATATTTGTTTTGACGATAGATGGATATCTGTCGAAAAATGGCATGTTTCTCATTTCTCCTCCATGGCCATAACACAACTTCATGACAATGTATGACGCCATGCATATGGTAGCTTGGATATGGAAGCTATTGCACACAATAATGACGGACTTGAGGCATACGCAGGCTGCTTGTAACGTAAACAACAGTTGTGAAGTGGCAGAACTAACCCATTCTCCAATTGTGGCCACCGGACTTAGTTAGGATGAACCGGTTTTGCGCGGCGTAGTTAGGACGAGCCGCTTTCCTCGCGAGGCTAATAACTTAAGTTGAGGCCACTAAAAAAAAACGAGTTTCTGTCTGATTTTTGAAGTTTTAAGTGGTAGATAAACCTATCGCTAAAATACTGGCATCGTAAAAAATAGTCAGAGCTACTGTGTGTTCGATTGTGCGTTTATATTTCAAGAAAGACGATGGTAATTTCGCTTGTAATTTGACAACAGTGGAGCTATTGAGAAGATTGACGCAAATGCTGGAACCTATTTTTAATATCTGTATGTAGCTAATTTTGTTGGTTATATATTCTTGCTATTCTGGGTCCTCCATGTATTGGTGGATGATTTGTGGGTGTACCAATAAATACTGTTATGGTGAAAAGTAAAAACCTCTCATGTCTTCCGTTTTGGAATTGGTTGAGTTTCTGCCCGACCGAGATACACCTTCCAAATGATACGGAGTCTAGCTGACTGATCTGATCACACACAACTCAAATCTTGCCACCATATCTCAATCTTCCGAACAGCCCATCGCATGGTGACTATAATGCATCGCCAACGGGAAAACGGCTTTATTGCCAAATTGCACAGATGTGGCACAATGCGTGCTGATGTAGGTGGATTGGAGTCTGGTCACCTCGATGCAGATGGCGCTCCCATCCTCAACAAGGTGACGGTTTCCAGAGCATCTTCCGAAAAAAGTTGATACAATATTCCGGACAGGGACAGGGGCAGGGACAGGCGACAGGCGACAGGCGACAGGCGACAGGCGACAGGCGACAGGCGACAGGCGACAGGCGACAGGCGACAGGCGACTGGCGACAGGCGACTGGCGACTGGCGACCGGCGACCGGTGACCGGCGACCGGCGACCGGCGGCTGGCGACCGGCGACCGGCGACCGGCGACCGGTGACCGGCGACCGGCGACCGGCGGCTGGCGACTGGTGACTGGCGACTGGCGACTGGCGACCGGCGACTGCCGACAGGCGACTGGCGACCGGCGACCGGTGACCGGCGACCGGCGACCGGCGGCTGGCGACTGGTGACTGGCGACTGGCGACAGGCGACTGGCGACCGGCGACTGCCGACACTGATTCTACTCTAAAGTTCAGTGCCCACATAGACTGATTGGAATGGTGAAAGTATAGCGCCATCATGGTCCAGTGTTTATCTAGCTGGTTAATAAATTAATTTGAGGAAAAATTCATGAATAGCTCTACTAATTCTTACTTCTAATGTTTTCCTTGTACAATATTTACCTTATTTCCATTCTATTTATATAAAAGACAATCAAAAAGGCATTTTCATGAAACAAATATATGCAACTTTGTATATATGAGATGGTTGTGCTTTCCATAATGATGAAATTAATATAGATTGGATGATCAATAACATGGCAATATTTATTTTGTATATGAACAATGGCCGAAATTACAGAATTTAGCCTTCATTTTTACAGCATCTTCAAGATCTTGAAGATGTTGTAAAACGAAAGCTAGATTATGTAATTTCGGCCATTGTTTATATACAAAATACATATTGCCATGCTCTTGATCATTCCAATCAATATGAAATATATGAAACACCTGAGGCCATTCTTATAGAAAAAGAAATCGAGTCGTGGCTCGATTACAAAAAAAGAAGAATGACCTCAGGACCCGGCGCGGGAGATGTTTAGCGTCGAAACAGCGCCTCGGAAATGCAACAGCAAAGCCAAATAATATGCAGGTATTTTACATACTGCCCAATCATAACAAATTTACAGTCCTGAGGCCATTCTTTAAAAAAAGAATCGAGCCAGCGGCTCGATTTGGTTTTATAAGAATGGCCTCAGGTCTGTGTAGAAAAAAATCAGTTTGATGACCAATGATTTATCAGGTCAGCAGATACTTACCTGAAACTCGTTGCGCTCAACTTCATGGCTGCACACGCTGAACAATTTCATGCTTTCGGTCCCCGGGCCTCTGATTCCGACACCGAACCCACGGTTAAAAGCCGTTAAAAACAAGGTAACTTATCTTTTAAATACAAATACTAACTCAATCCACTGTCCCGATTGTAATCACAATCGGTACTATTTACTAATGGCAATGGTTACGGCTAGTTTGAGCCGTATGACGTATGAATCTGCTTATGACGCAACTATGACGTCAGCGGGTATGACATCATACTACCGACGAAGTTTCGCGGACCCGAAACTTCGGAAAATGACAAATGAAACTAGTCTTGTGTCGAAATTATTTAAAGGGAGATAATCACCTTTTTCACAAAAATGAAGTTAGCACCTGAAATCGATAGACGAGGCCAAAATATGATGTAAATTCATCACATTTTGCATATAAATATTCCTACCGAAAGATATTGTCAGTTTCCTACTGATAAGCGATCCACGGTTATATCGGTCGGTACTCAGCAAGTACTCGGTAACGAATCAGTAAATTAGCCTCCCTACGCATTGTTATTTATCATGAAGGTATGCAATATGTTTCCTGCACTCTATCTTTTGCGAATATGCCAAAATTTGTATGAACAATCAAAAATCATTTGAAGAAAAGTGCATTGAAATCGGCAGTTTAGCTTGGCACCGGCCGGCCGGTGCCAAGCTAAACTACGGCGACCTATTTAGTGTCGGCGATTTGTTTACAAGTGCCCATTCAACAACGTTGAACAGATTGATGCAAAAGCAAATAAATTCAGTATCATTTTTTTATACATTTATAATTGTTTTTTTTCTCGAAAAGACAAACTGCAAATGAGTAAGCGTATACAGATAACTGCAATTTTTGCAGGAAAATGTATGTTATGAATTAACCTTTAACGCCCCTATAGGCCCATGGCGTCCCCTTTGACGGCGAAAATGCCGCCCCCTGGGTCAGCCGCCCACCCCATTCGGAAAATCCTAGATCCGCTCCTGGGTATGTTTGAAGAAACGGCGCCTCAATTTCCCGGAAAAAAATGCGTCCCTGTTCCCCGGAAAAAAATGCGCCCCTATGCCCTGCCGCCCCCCCCCCCCCTTGAAAAATCCTCTATTCGCCCCTGGGCCCATTAACTCAAATATACCTCGATTTTGGCCCTTGACCTGGTTGTGACAGGATGACCTTACTTGGAAAATGTCGTGTATGATTTAGATGCGTCTCAGTGAGAGCTTTCGATTGCCGCCTTGCGCCTGTCGCTGCGGTTATTGGATCGGAGGATAACGAGGGGATGGCGTATTCGGCTGAATACCGCAGCGGGGCGCGGGATCATTAGGGAACCCCCTCCCCCTTCCGCTTAACGACGGTTTTGCGCTGAGGACCCGACACCCACCCCCCCCGTAAAGTTTTTTCTCGCGCTGACGACCCGACGTCGTCCCCTTCCCGCTGACGACCCGACGCTACCCCCCCCCCCCCCCCCCCCCTCCCCCCGGTCAACAACTTTCCGCAGATGGAACTGAGCGTAATTCCCCCCTCCAAACTCGAACCCTAGATCCGCCAGTGCTGCTTTGCCCCCCCTCCGGTCAACAACTTTTGCTTTTGACTGCGACTGTGACTGCGTCCCCCAGTAAAAAAAATCCGTGGCGACGCCCCTGTTTACAGATAGTAAGCGGTGACCCGCCGCCCGTTTATGCACGGGGCAGGACGGGAGATTTCGACTTTCAAATAGGCGAAAAATACAGTTGCCAAGTGATGATGTAAGAACTTTCACAACTTCAACAAAGCAGTAGCAAGGCGAATGGTGGGGTTTCTTCACAATATCTGTGACAATTTGAATGGTTGATGTGCTCCATGTATACTAGCTGTCGTTTTCGTAGTACGAGAAACGGCAGCGGCTGCGTGTGGTCGCGGATAACAATAGAAAGTGGGCGGAGTTACCTATCTATACTCCTTTATCCATGCATATTCCTTAAATTTTCTTTTACAATCATGAAATGTGTTATTTTTGGCCGATTTCAGTCGTTTTGGCAAAACCGTGGCTCTGTATAGGCCCCCTTGGACCCGTCCCTATTCGCCCCCAAAAAAACAACACAAAAAATTTGGAAAAAATCGACACCGCTGAACCATTCTGTTTCAATGCGTGATGGGATTCAGCGCAGGGGTGTAGCTTCAGCCTTCAGGCTTCAGCTTCTACGGAAAAGTTGGGAGGGGGTCTGAGCTGGGAAAAATCGCTTAAAGTACCATCAAAATCCAAAAAAAAAATATTATCCCCGGATTTGACCCACTTCCTCGTCGAAGTGGGAGGGGGGGGGGCTGAACTCTGAAGCCAAGTTGAGGGGGCTGAATAGGATCCTACACCCCTGATTCAGCGCGTCCACCACGTATAAACGATTTTATCTATATGCCGTTGCGTGCAATTACAATTCGTATCGTCAAGTTTTCTTGGCATTATTGATGCAACGAGGTAGCGTCATGCGTGGTAAATACGTACTCTTGTCACTTACCTGATACGCTTTTGTGCCAGCGAAACCGTCAGCCCGGCTAGCTCAGTCGGTAGAGCACGAGACTCTTAATCTCGGGGTCGTGGGTTCGAGCCCCACGTTGGGCTATCGCTTTTGCGTGGAACCATTCTATTCCAATGCGCGATGAGAGGACATTACAGATCCAGATCCAGATATATGTATTAGGACCCTCCATAGTATGGATTTTATGGTATCCACGGTATTACACAATCAGCGCGTCCAGCACGTATAAACGATTTTACCTATAGGCAGAGGCGCAGCCAGGGTTTTGCGATGGGGGGGGGGGGGGATAACCGAAGTATGGTCGAGTCACATGGCCGCAATGACCTTAAAAAACAAAAACAGAATCGGATTTTTTTGGCCTCCTGGCCCCCCCCCATTTTTTTTTAACAAAACAAAAATTTTGGGGTCCAAAAACAGATCTTGTCATGACGCATCAAATGGCGCTTTCCCCATCGAAATCGACCGAGCGGTTCTCAAGATCTCTGGAGGGGGGGGGGGGGGGGGGGGGGGCAGAATCTGCCCCCGCAGGTTAACGTAATTCTGGGCAGGGAATAGGGTTACATACTGACAATGACGCTTTTTATGTAAGTTGTTATAACTTTGGACTTGAACTAAGCCTTGCTCTGAACGACATGTGACACGCCAGGCCAATGTACTCTCGATCGAATCGTGTTTATCGGATATCGCTGCAACCCTCAGTTTGTGAGTTATCGGCCCGGGATCGACGCGCGTTTGGTCATTTTCGTCGATTTGTGAATTTGGTCGTTTCCTATGTTAAACCAATGGCACAGTTGTCGCAGACACAGCGGCCGACACGTATGTCGGATCTTGTTAAAATTTTAATACGATGGTGCGCCTTTGTCACCGGAACTGCGTGGTAAATGTCACGCACCTAACTGCAACGGTTGTAGAGTTATTAGCCGATTTGTGTATGACCGTTACGTTATTTGATTTCCACGTACCACGTACGCACGGACGGACATCTTATAAATAATAATACTAGATAAGATAAGATAAATTGTCGGAGTCGTTTCGCTTAAGATACAATAATTATAAATCATTGAAACATCATATTTGTTTCCGTTTCTGTGTTATATTCTGAGTACTACACAGTTGGAATGACAAGCAAATGCTCCATTTTAGAATATTAAAAGTGGATCTTCAAACTTGCCTTTTGTAGAGCCACATCATAGATGACTAGGGCTCGATACGAAGAATCCACGCTCCAAAACATCTGCCAATCCATCGGTCAGCACAGTGCGTGCAATTCGTGCGAACAAACCGAAACTGCGCACCAGAAAACATTGTGACAATCTAGTCATAATCACGCCCAGAACATCCCACCCATCTGAAACCCTACTGCCTCTCACACAGCTTGATCTGACTTCAACTGGCTTCGAACACGCGCAAAACAAGACGCCGATCTGTCAAACAAAGGCGGTTGGACCGTTTCCCATCACAGTGTCGGGCAGTGCCTACCTCCGCGAGGCAGAACGAACGAACGCACGAACGCACGAACGCACGAACGAACGAACGAACGAACGAACGAACGAACGAACGAACGAACGAACGAACGAACGCACGAACGCACGAACGCACGAGCGAACGCACGAGCGAATGCACGCACGAACGAACGAACGAACGAACGCACGAACGCACGAACGCACGAACGAACGAACGAACGAACGAACGAACGAACGAACGCACGAACGAACGAACGAACGCACGAACGAACGAACGCACGAACGCACGAACTAACGAACGAACGAACACACGAACGAACGAACGAACGAACGAACGAACGAACGAACGAACGAACGAACGAACGAACGAACGAACGAACGAACGAACGAACGAACGGTTATTGTGCCTCCCTTCCCAATACACCCACTCGTATCATGCTCGTGCCCGCACACCTATCACCCAGCGGCGGGACGCGGAGTGGTGCCTCGGCGTGCACCGCGCGGCGCTCACTCGGCCTTGGTCTTGGCCGGCTCCTCCTTGAAGTGCAGGAAGACGAAGCTGAAGATGAAGCAGGACATCATCATGCTGAAGGCACTGGCGTAGTAGGGGAAAGCCGACGGGATGAAGCGCTCGTACTGCGTGTGCAGCAGCGGACGGACAGAGACCTGGGGACAGAGAGCACGGCACGTCACGGCACGGCACGTCACGTCACGTCACGGCACGTCACGGCACGTCACGGCACGGCACGTCACGGCACGTCACGGCACGTCACGGCACGTCACGGTGGACAGATGTCAATGAGCTCACGGTTACATCAATATATACAGACTTCAGTAAGTGGGCACCTGCAGTGGGCAGCAACTGTTTTCCAGATAAGGTAGCGGTCACATCTTCAGCACTAGCCGCGAGGACTAGCGCATTCCGTTTTTGAGACGTAGTGCCAAGTGAGATAAGCATGGTAGTCGAAGAAAGGCACGGATGGAGCTTTACTACACGTCATGGCAAGGGTTAACATTTCTTACGTAGACACATTTCTTACGTAGAAACATTTCTTATGTCACGTGTCTGCAGCCAATCAACGTGAAACAAAAGTCGCGTCTCTGACCCTTCACGTCTGACCCTTAACGTCACGTCTGACCCTTAACGTCACGTCTGACCCTTAACGTCACGTCTGACCCTTAACGTCACGTCTGACCCTTAACGTCACGTCTGACCCTTAACGTCACGTCTGACCCTTAACGTCACGTCTGACCCTTAACGTCACGTCTGACTCTTAACGTCACGTCTGACCCTTAACGTCACGTCTGACCCTTAACGTCACGTCTGACCCTTAACGTCACGTCTGACTCTTAACGTCACGTCTGACCCTTAACGTCACGTCTGACCCTTAACATACACGTCTGACCCTTAACGTCACGTCTGACCCTTAACGTCACGTTTCTGACCCTTAACGTCACGTCTGACCCTTAACGTCACGTCTGACCCTTAACGTCACGTCTGACTCTTAACGTCACGTCTGACTCTTAACGTCACGTCTGACCCTTAACCCGCGCACTGCAGGGGCTTTGCGCCGAACACGAACTGCAGGGTTGGGGGGGGGGGATTTCCGCCCCCGCCCCCCTGAGATCTCGAAAACTACGCTACGTAGCGAGAAGCGGGAAAAGGTATTTGATAGCTCCATACATATTCTATCGAAAGTATTTCAGTGTTCTTTTAGGTCAGGTCAAAATTGAGGTCACCAGAGGTCATCAAAGGTCAAATTTTCCATTTTTTCCCTCCTGTTTTAGGACATCGCTCCAGAAATTCCCATATATCTCAGAAACGATGCTAGTTAGAAACAAACGGAAAAAAGCAAACGCCAGCCAGTGAAATTTACAATCGCTAACGTGTCCTCAGATTTGATCTCAGGTCAATATTTGAGGCTCCAGAGGTCAAAAAGAGGAAAAATGTCGTTTTTTTTGCTAAATCGTTTTTTTGCTATTAACATTTTACTTAATAAAGATAACAGACAACTGTTTACGCCATTGTGTTTATCTTGTCAAGGCGCTTCGAATGATATATATGGTGACCTTGTTAAGTCAACTTAACAATTTTACCTCAGGGCAAGGTCAAGTGGTGACCTAAGTAGGTCATGTTGCATATGGGAAGACGTGTCTCGACGAGACAAACACATTGATGTCTGTTTTACTTCTCTATCTTCATTATGTCGGGAGTTATTGACAAAAAAAGTGATGGTGACCTCGCATGACCTCAAATGACCCAATAGGGGTCACTGAACAAAAATTACACTTGGATCATCAAGAATATCCTATAATAACAGCATCCAGAAGTAATTGGACTAATATCATGCATATCCTTGAAATAGGAAGCATTTGTACATTTCCCCATTGACTTATTATGGGGAGGCTACAAAATTGACCTGACCTTAGGTCACCGATATCAAAATTCCGAGATATACAAATTGTAAGTACTTATGCCCTCATGACATCCTGTAAGTTTCAAACTGATCAGTGAAAAACTCTGGCTTTGGCACAACTGCAAACATTTTTGGAGGTGGGGTCACTTGACCTGGTCTGGTGACCTGACCTGAGATGACCAGAGGTTATTTTTTTCTCTTCAAAGTGTGCGCAATTGATGTCCTGACAGGTGTGCGAAAACCCGGCGGCGCTGCGCGCCGCCGTTTTTTCGCTATCTTTAAAAAACCTGAGGGGGGGGGGGAATCAACCCCCCTGAAGTGCGCGGGTTAACGTCACGTCTGACCCTTAACGTCACGTCTGACTCTTAACGTCACGTTTCTGACCCTTAACGTCACGTTTCTGACACTTCACGTCACGTCTCTGACACTTCACGTCACGTCTCTGATCCTGCACGTCACGCCTCTGACCCTTCGCACGTCTCTGATCCTTCACGTCACGTCCCACCCTTCACGTCACGTCCCACCCTTCACGTCACGTCCCACCCTTCACGTCACGTCCCACCCTTCACGTCACGTCCCACCCTTCACGTCACGTCCCACCCTTCACGTCACGTCCCACCCTTCACGTCACGTCCCACCCTTCACGTCACGTCCCACCCTTCACGTCACGTCCCACCATTCACGTCACGTCTCTGATCCTTCACGATACGGCTCTGACCCTTCACGTCACGTCTCCGACCCTTCACGTCATGTCTCTGATCCTTCACGTCACGTCACGTCTCTGACTCTTCGTCACGTCTCCGACCCTTCACGTCACGTCTCCGACCCTTAACGTCACGTCTCTGACCCTTCACGTCACGTCTCCGACCCTTCACGTCACGTCTCCGACCCTTAACGTCACGTCTCTGACCCTTAACGTCACGTCTCCGACCCTTAACGTCACGTCTCTGACCCTTAACGTCACGTTTCTGACCCTTAACGTCACGTCTCCGACCCTTAACGTCACGTCTCCGACCCTTCACGTCACGTCTCCGACCCTTAACGTCACGTCTCTGACCCTTAACGTCACGTCTCTGACCCTCAACGTCACGTCACATACCATCCTCGACGTCACGCCGCATACCTGCGTGGTGCTGTAGAGCCGGGTGTAGCCGAGCCGCTGGTACTCCAGCTTGAACTGGAACACGCCGTAGACGTCCGGCACGGTGAACTCCGCACGGTACACGTTGCCTGCGGCCGGCTTCAGGGCCGTGCGAACGAACGGGTCGATACGCACGAACTCGAGCTGCACATCAGAGGCCGGGAACGGCTTCCACTGGTCACCGACCAGCTGCTCCAGCTCCACGCTGTACACCTGTAGAGGAGGGACACGGTGTCAGACTTCAGAGGCGCCGTACACATCACAAATCGCCATCTTCACATGCTCTGCCACCCCACATATCCATCAACTCCACACCACGACCCACAACCAACTGCGACAAGTACCTGGGTTTGCTGAGCTCAACAGTGTCAGGACAAATCAGACCGGCGCACAACACTCCCCTCCCGCTCCGTCTCTTACTTCTCCTACCATCCCTCCCCTTCCCTGCCATCCCTCCCCCTCCCACATCCCGGGCAACTCGCCACCACCAGCCCCCCCCCCCCCCCCCCCTCCGGGCTACTCACCACCTGCTCTGTGACGGTGTACTCGGACGGCGGCTGGGTCTCGCCCTTCTTATGATGCCGCACGTTTCCGGCCCGCAGCACGCCCGTCTCACGGAACACCCACTTGGAGAGCGCCGTGGCCAGAGCCTCGTTACCCGACTTCAGGAACTGACGGCCTCCCTGCAGCGAACAGTCAGGAGTCAGGAGTCAGAGTCAGAGTCGGGAGTCGGGAGTCGGGAGTCGGGAGTCGGGAGTCGGGAGTCGGGAGTCGGGAGTCGGGAGTCGGGAGTCGGGAGTCAGGAGTCAGTCAGTCAGAATGTCTCAGTCAGAATCATGAGCCATAGATACCGGCCAGGTGAGGCGAGCGGGCAAGCAATGACAACCGACAGCCGACAGCCGCCAGGGAGAAAAGAAGAAAGGCGAGCAAGCATGTCGGTACAAAATACGATATTGCACCGGAATCCTGTCACCATTCATTGTCTAGTAAACCGGAGTCAGATGCCAAACTCTAGCTCGGCTCCATACTTCCATCGCATCAAACGAGGAAATGAGAATTGGAAGTGAGCTTACCACCTATACTAAGGGAACTTTGTATTCATTAGACAAGTAGTTTCGGACAACAACAAAAACATAGTGAACAACGACCACTTAGCTAAGCACCTGTTACTTCATCACTTCAACGCACGGTCAGCCACTCGCGCGGTGATCTAAAACCCTGGCGCTGCACGTTCACTCACCGCCTTGTGGACGGCGGAGGTGAAGAACTTGTCAGAGAAGAAGTCGAGCGATCCGGAGAACACGACGCGGGCGTTGTTGCGGGCCTGCAGGGCGGCGATCAGCACCGTGGACTTGCCGACCGCGTGCGGGAACTGTAAAACATGACCGAGGCATCATGACTCTATACCAAGAACTCCATGACTATACCATGACTCTCTATACCATCATGACTCTATACCAAGAACTCCATGACTCTATACCATGACTCTCTATACCATCATGACTCTATACCAAGAACTCCATGACTCTATACCATGACTCTCTATACCATCATGACTCTATACCAAGAACTCCATGACTCTATAACATGACTCTCTATACCATCATGACTCTATACCAAGAACTCCATGACTCTATACCATGACTCTCTATACCATCATGACTCTATACCAAGAACTCCATGACTCTATACCATGACTCTCTATACCATCATGACTCTATACCAAGAACTACATGACTCTATACCATCATGACTCTATACCAAGAACTCCATGACTCTATACCATGACTCTCTATACCATCATGACTCTATACCAAGAACTCCATGACTCTATACCATGACTCTCTATACCATCATGACTCTATACCAAGAACTCCATGACTCTATACCATGACTCTCTATACCATCATGACTCTATACCAAGAACTCCATGACTCTCTATACCATCATGACTATACCAAGAACTCCATGACTCTATACCATGACTCTCTATACCATCATGACTATACCAAGAACTCCATGACTCTATACCATGACTCTCTATACCATCATGACTCTATACCAAGAACTCCATGACTCTATACCATGACTCTCTATACCATCATGACTCTATACCAAGAACTCCATGACTCTATACCATGCCTCTCTATACCATCATGACTCTATACCATGACTCTCTATACCATCATGACTATACCAAGAACTCCATGACTCTATACCATGACTCTCTATACCATCATGACTCTATACCAAGAACTCCATGACTCTATACCATGACTCTATACCATCATGACTCTATACCAAGAACTCCATGACTCTATACCATGACTCTCTATACCATCATGACTCTATACCAAGAACTCCATGACTCTATACCATGACTCTCTATACCATCATGACTCTATACCAAGAACTCCATGACTCTATACCATGACTCTCTATACCATCATGACTCTATACCAAGAACTCCATGACTATACCATGACTCTCTATACCATCATGACTCTATACCAAGAACTCCATGACTCTATACCATGACTCTCTATACCATCATGACTCCATACCAAGAACTCCATGACTCTATACCATGACTCTCTATACCATCATGACTCTATACCAAGAACTCCATGACTCTATACCATGACTCTCTATACCATCATGACTCTATACCAAGAACTCCATGACTATATACCATGACTCTCTATATCATCATGACTCCATGACTCTATACCATGACTCTATACCATGACTCTATACCATCATGACTCTATACCAAGAACTCCATGACTCTATACCATGACTCTCTATACTATCATGACTCTATACCAAGAACTCCATGACTCTATACCATGACTCTCTATACCATCATGGCTCTATACCAAGAACTCCATGACTATACCATGACTCTCTATACCATCATGACTCTATACCATGACTCTCTATACCATCATGACTCTATACCAAGAACTCCATGACTCTATACCATGACTCTCTATACCATCATGACTCTATACCAATAACTCCATGACTCTATACCATGACTCTCTATACCATCATGACTATACCAAGAACTCCATGACTCTATACCATGACTCTATACCATCATGACTATACCAAGAACTCCATGACTATACCATGACTCTCTATACCATCATGACTCTATACCAAGAACTCCATGACTCTATACCATGACTCTCTATACCATCATGACTCTATACCAAGAACTCCATGACTCTATACCATGACTCTCTATACCATCATGACTCTATACCAAGAACTCCATGACTCTATACCATGACTCTCTATACCATCATGACTCTATACCAAGAACCCCATGACTATACCATGACTCTATACCATCATGACTATATACCAAGAACTCCATGACTCTAGAGATACCATGACTATACCATCATGACTCTATACCAAGAACTCCATGACTCTATACCATGACTCTCTATACCATCATGACTCTATACCATGACTCTCTATACAATCATGACTCTATACCAAGAACTCCATGACTCTATACCATGACTCTCTATACCATCATGACTCTATACCAAGAACTCCATGACTCTATACCATGACTCTCTATACCATCATGACTCTATACCATGACTCTCTATACCATCATGACTCTATACCAAGAACTCCATGACTCTATACCATGACTCTCTATACCATCATGACTCTATACCAAGAACTCCATGACTCTATACCATGACTCTCTATACCATCATGACTCTATACCAAGAACTCCATGACTCTATACCATGACTCTCTATACCATAATGACTCTATACCAAGAACTCCATGACTCTATACCATGACTCTATATACCATCATGACTCTATACCAAGAACTCCATGACTCTATACCATGACTCTCTATACCATCATGACTCTATACCAAGAACTCCATGACTCTATACCATGACTCTCTATACCATCATGACTCTATACCAAGAACTCCATGACTCTATACCATGACTCTCTATACCATCATGACTCTATACCAAGAACTCCATGACTCTATACCATGACTCTCTATACCATCATGACTCTATACCAAGAACTCCATGACTCTATACCATGACTCTCTATACCATCATGACTCTATACCAAGAACTCCATGACTCTATACCATGACTCTCTATACCATCATGACTCTATACCAAGAACTCCATGACTCTATACCATGACTCTCTATACCATCATGACTCTATACCAAGAACTCCATGACTCTATACCATGACTCTATATACCATTATGACTCTATACCAAGAACTCCATGACTCTATACCATCATGACTCTATACCAAGAACTCCATGACTCTATACCATGACTCTATATACCATCATGACTATACCAAGAACTCCATGACTCTATACCATGACTCTCTATACCATCATGACTCTATACCAAGAACTCCATGACTCTATATCATGACTCTCTATACCATCATGACTCTATACCAAGAACTCCATGACTCTATACCATGACTCTCTATACCATCATGACTCTATACCAAGAACTCCATGACTCTATACCATCATGACTCTATACCAAGAACTCCATGACTCTATACCATGACTCTATATACCATCATGACTCTATACCAAGAACTCCATGACTCTATACCATGACTCTCTATACCATCATGACTCTATACCAAGAACTCCATGACTCTATACCATGACTCTCTATACCATCATGACTCTATACCAAGAACTCCATGACTCTATACCATGACTCTCTATACCATCATGACTCTATACCAATAACTCCATGACTCTATACCATGACTCTCTATACCATCATAACTCTATACCAAGAACTCCATGACTCTATACCATGACTCTCTATACCATCATGACTCTATACCAAGAACTCCATGACTCTATACCATGACTCTCTATACCATCATGACTCTATACCAATAACTCCATGACTCTCTATACCATCATGACTCTATACCAAGAACTCCATGACTCTATACCATGACTCTATACCATCATGACTCTATACCAAGAACTCCATGACTCTATACCATGACTCTCTATACCATCATGACTCTATACCAAGAACTCCAAAGTTTCCCAGCTTCGGCATCAGGAAAATACATCATCAAAACACACCAACAAGCTCTCTACCAAGTGCACACACGCACACACATACTACACATGCAATTTCTCATCGCAGAACGAAAACCGATCAGCCCTGTCCTCAGCCCAACAGCGGCCAACATTCCGCACAGTCCACCCTCTTCCTCGCTCCAGCTCGCTGCCACCAACCGGTCCTCACTCCACCGACCACCCCTAGACCCGACCCCCCCCCCCCCCACCGACTTGCTCTCTCCCATCGCCCCGACTTCACCCGCTGCCTCGCTTTCGTCCGCCGTCTCTGCCTGGCACCCCCACTCCACCCTCACCCACCTCAGTGATGTCGTTGTCGGGGTTGTAGCTGTAGGCCGAGCTGGCGGCGGTCAGCACCTCGATGACCAGCGGGTTGTCGCGGTCCGTTAGGATGCCGGTGCCGTGGTACAGCAGCGGGGCGGAGCCCGGCTGGCCCACGATCGGCTCTGACTTGACCAGATTCTCCGGCTCGGCCACTACCAGCGTGTGCTGGCGGAGGGAGGAGAAATGGAGACGGTCAGCGAGCGGCTGTGTGTGTCCCTAGTGAATCTGCGGGACGGATTGTTAGGTTACACGAGAAGATACATTGACGGCAGAAAGATATGTACCTTACTTTAATACAACATATCACTGTCCATTGGGTATGGTCTCGACTCGCGCACTTCAAACGAAGCAAGACAAAGTGAGCTAATCGTCTTTATGTCGTAGTTACTTCTTCCCTGGTCTTGCCGCTTTAGCTACCTGTCCCTCGTCCTTGACGTCGTAGTTGAGGTGGTCGATGACGCTGGCTCCCTCCTCGTCCAGCTCGAAGCCGACATCGGAGGCGATCTCTCTCAACACGTCGGCAGAGTTGGCGCTGCCCGCCACCAGCAGGTTACCTGCCAGGTGACACATAGGCACGTAGTAGCAGTAATTTTGATTTTTGGGCGCTCCGACAACATGGTCATACGACACCCTTTACACAGACAGGGACGCACGGCGGTCAGACGTATTCGATTCACAACAGGGGATACGGTAGGTGCGGCGGGAATCATCGGTAGCGTTCAACTGGTTCACTGACCTCGTTGAGTTTCCTTACTGAATTTAGGCATGGCAAGGGAGAGGATCGGAACCCCAAATGAAAGACGCACCAGTCCTGTTTGGAAAAGTCCAAAGTCCTTTTCGTAGGTTTAAAACCTATATTTGCACACAAGCGCATACAAAAATAACAAACATCATCAGTAAACATCTTGCAGCGGCATGTCAGCTTTAAGGTATTTGAATTAAAATATATAGACAAAAGAATGGGTCCAAAGATTGAGCCCTGGGCGACCCTATTGAGCACCTCCCTCCGCGGTCGGCTCGGAGACCCCAAGACTGCAATCCATATAAGCCCGACAAAGGAGGAGGATGCCCATTCGAGAGTACTCGTCTCAACTCCCAGGCAACGCAGTTTAGTACTCAGAATGTCGTGAAGCTACATCAAATGCTTTAACGAAATAAAAAAGGATCACCTCAACCACAGTAGCATGTTCGCCGCATACACCTTTGTAGGTCAATGTCCTGAGGTTGCACTTCTTCATAACTAATACATTCTAGTAAGCTGCGACAATCATCCAATGCACAATTATAAGCTGACCTGTATTGAAGGTGCCATACTTTCAATGATTACGTACTTAAACTTTGCCTGGGACAATCAGACAAATCAACTAAGGAATTTGCCATCGATTTGGTGAAACATTCACGGAAATCCATCATGACCTATTTATAATTTATTGGCAAAACGATAAGAACTAAAAAGCGACAACTTCTTTATATGGTATTGATTCAATAAGAACCGGGTGGAAATGCAAAATGTACCACATTTTTAACTTCAATAAATCCAAAAATATGCAACACATGCATTGTTGCAATACACCATTTAAGTACAATTCGTGGAAATTTTTCCCCAACATGCTATACATTTGTACACTATATACAGTTTATACACTCTTCACCGCAGCACGTGCTCAAGAGTGCTCATTTTCTTGCGAAGCACATATCGGCTCATTTTCTCAACATCACAGATGAGTTGGAGCACGTTTCTTTGCCAATGTTTCGAGTATCTCGTATGATGCCTTGCTTCGGTTCTCCCAGTTTCTGGGGATCATCCTGATATACCTTTGACCCGAGGTATCCCCGCAAACATCAATGTGTGGGGTCAGAATGAGAGAGTGGGCGGGCAAAGCATGCCTCGTCTTCCGGCTGATGACATGGTCATCAGTGTTGTTGCAGCCATGCAATCGTGCGTTGCACGTGAGGGGCTCCCCCCCATCCTACTGGAGCCACCAGTTACCCTGATCATCACCAACGTCAACGCAAATCGACACTTCCGTCGACTTAGTCATCCTCGTTTCATAAACCTCATTTCGTGACGTCATCAGCCGGAAGACAAGACATGTTTGGCCCGCCGACTCTCTCGACTTGGCCCCCTGCTTTTTTTTTTTTAGAGGGAAAGGCCTAAGTCAAAGGTATATCAAAATGACCTCCAGAAACTGGAAGAATCGAATAGTCATAAGAAGAGATACTCGAAATAACAGCAAAAAAACGTACGTCGACTCATCTGTGAGGTTGGAAAACGAGCCGATCTGTGCCTCGCAAGAAAATGAGCATTTCCTGAGCACGTGCTGCGTTGAAGAGTGTATATAGCATACAAGTGTAAACCAAGTTGGATACACAGTTTCCATGAATCGTTCTTCAAAATGGTGTAATGGAACTGTGTATATGATGCATATTTTTGGACTTATTCAAGTTTAAAATGTGGTATTTTTTTTCTTTCCACCCGGTATGAATGAGGAAAATATTTCGTAACACGACCAAACTGATTGTCTGGCCTCTTCCACACAATATCTTCTGGCTCATAACCTCATAGGAAAGCCTGGCCCAGCAGGTCACTGACTTACTAACATAAGCGTCAGCACTCCGCTAATACGGCGGGCGGTCACGTGCTCCGTGCACCTGCACCAAATCGGATCGTGTGTGAGCACATCGAAGCCGTGGCACCATTCCGCATTCCGTCTCGTTCCGCCAGTTGTGACCCGACGGCCACGCTGTGAAGAGCGGCAAGCCACTGTGGAGCGAATAGGACCCAGAGCGTGCAGTTGGCGTCCCTGCTGCAAGCTTCGAGTCACCACCACACCTTCCATCCGCGACGCTCTCATCCGCGACGCTGCGATGGACAACCCCGCCTTCGTGCCCGACGAGGGATCATCCCTGCGAAGCAAATCCATCGACACCAAGCCAGCTTCGCCGGCCGACCCCGCCGCAGCCGACGGACCTGCCGGCGGCGAGGAGACGACGCGCATCCCTCGTACAGTCGGCGCCTTCTCCGGCACTGCCATCATCGTCGGCACCATGATCGGCTCGGGCATCTTCGTGTCGCCCAAGGGCGTGCTGGCGCGGACCGGTTCCGTGGCGCTCTCGCTGCTGGTCTGGCTGGGATGTGGTCTGCTCAGCACCCTGGGCGCTCTCTGCTACATCGAGCTCGGCCTGGTCATACCCGAGTCAGGCGGAGAGTTCGCCTATCTGTTCCACGGTTTCGGGCCGCTGCACCGCTTCTTCGGGCCTCTGCCAGCCTTCCTGTCCGCATGGACTATGAATTTGATGTCCAAACCGGCGTCAACGGCGATCCTGAGCCTGGCCTTCGCGGAGTACTGCATCCAGCCGTTCTTCAGCGCGGCGTGCCCGCCGCCGCCGCTGGCCGTGCCCCTGGTGGCGGCCGCCGCCTGCTGGCTGCTCACCATCACACATTGCTACAGCCTCCGCATGGGCACCAGAATGCAGAACCTCTTCATGGTGTCCAAGCTGAGCGCCATTGCCCTGGTCGTGGGCGGCGGGGCGTACTCGCTCTGGCAGGGAAACACCCAGCACCTTGCCAAGGGGTTCGAGGGCAGTACGCACTCAGCCAGTGACGTGGCCACCGCCTTCTACAGCGGTCTCTGGGCGTACGACGGCTGGAACAACCTCAACTACCTGACCGAGGAGGTGGTGAACCCGGCGCGAAACCTGACGCTGGCCATCCTGGTGGCGCTGCCGCTCGTCACCATCTGCTACCTGCTCATCAACGTGGCCTACCTAAGCGTGCTGTCGCCGCTCGAGCTGCTCGCCTCGCCGGCGGTGGCCGTGACGTTCGCCGACCAAGCGCTCGGACCGGTCGCCTTCCTGATCCCGCTCGGCGTGGCGCTCTCCGTCGCCGGAGCGCTGAACGGCACCGTGCTCAGCACGAGCCGCATCTGTTTCGCCTCTGCGCGCCGGGGCCACATGGTGGACATCCTGAGCTTCATCCACGCGCGGCATCTGACGCCCGCTCCGGCGCTGCTCTTCAACGCCACGCTGGCCACGGCGATGATCGCCGCCGGCAACATCGACAACCTGATCGACTTCTTCAGCTTCAGCGTGTGGATCTTCTACGGACTGGTGATGCTGGCACTGCTGGTGCTGCGGCGCACGCGGCCGGACGCGGTGCGGCCGTACCGCGTGCCCATCTGGATCGCCGTTCTGGTGCTGCTCATCTCCGTCTACCTCGTGGTGGGTCCGATCGTGGACGCGCCGAAGCTCGAGTACGTGTACGTGCTGTGTTTCCTGCTGCTCGGCGTGGCGGTTTACACGCCGTGCGTGTTCTACCGCCGCTCCACGCCGGGCATGAAGCGCTTCACCGTGCTCTGCCAGAAGGCGCTGGAGGTGGTGCCGACCGAATAGCCAGCACGGACGCTGAAGCTGTACCGTACCGCAGACGACTGGAGGACCGAATGGGGCCGAGCAGCTGAGATCGTCGCCAGGGCGCGAGGATAGGAAATGCTTAATGGAAGGGAGATGTGTGTGGATGACAGGTGTGATGATGATTGGGGCTTAACCCTATTTGTAACAGGCTCCTGGCTACCCCTATTTGTAACAGGGGGGGGGGGGGGCGGATTCCGCCCCCCGGAGATCTCGAGATCTACGTCCGATTTTCAAAAATGAAACGGTGTTTGGTTCCCCTCAACACGATCTACATTTATTTTAAAAAAATGGGATAGGGGGGCAACAGGGGGGCAAAAACTACAAATGTTAGTGGTATTTTTGATCCAACATAGCTTTCATGTTTATCGACCGATTTTAACACAACTAATAGGAATCGATAGAGATTGAATCGGAAATTGATATATGACGGTGACGTTTGAAAATTCAAAAATCATAGGCGTGTGCAGGTCACTCAATATGGGGGTGAAGTAAATGCGTAATAAAACCATTTTTTGATGTTTTTTTTAATAAATGAAATGGTATGTGATTGAGACATTAGAAAAACAGTTATAAATCATATTTTTGTGCCATAGGCGGTACCAGGTTAGTGAAAAAGGGGGGTAAAATTGGGAAAAATATTGACCGCAGACAAGTTGCTACCCAGCACTATAAATATGTTACTGATCATAGATAGTTCCTTTTTGCATGTTGTACTTCATCATAGGCGTATCCAGGATCCAAACTAGGGCGGCACAAGACCTTTTGATAAGTATATTATCCGCTATTATGATACTAACTAGTCAACAGTGACTATTTCACTTCAATTAACATTGCTTACCCCCCTTTTTACCCTACCTGGACTCGCCTATTATCTTATAATCGTTCGCCTGTGGTGCGTGTTTCATCCGAAAACTGCAGTATGTTATGTCATTGTACGCCCATGCCTCTTAGTTTCCTTGCAATAATATGACCCTCTTTCTTCCATTCCTGAGCACGCCTCTGCAAAAAAAATGATTTTGTTCCCTCTCCTGGCCTCATATGTGCATATATCATTATAAGTTAACCGTCTATTGCGCCGTAATCGCTGGCATATCGTCATCACCATGCCAGTCACACCCTTTTCATGTGTCTGAACACGCCCCTGCAACTCTATATGTAATAAATTATGAAAATAATGGAAGGAGAAGCTATCTTTTACATCTTGATAGCTATAAAGGCTCCATAAATTGCTCTATTGGCTTCCCGCCAAGCATTGAATACTTCCTGTAAACCCACCCCCTTTTCAAGGCCCTTAAACCGCCTCTGCCATGCAGTTTTTATGATATGTCATTAACATCAACTAATTTGCACTTGTTGCAATCACCGTAAACCGATGTAACTCATTCATACTTGAGGCAGTTAGGAAGAAACCGTGAAGATCGCATTTCCGTATTATCGCCAAATGTCGCCGCCGAACCCTCCCAAAACCGTGCCCTGGAACCGCCTCTGTTCAGGTTAAGAACTCAAAATTTTGACTCCAAATGCCGAATTCAATTTTAGGAAAAGTCTTAAATTTAATTGGCCTGCTTTTAGCCGTTCTGGAGATATCTGCGAAAAACATGAGGGGGGGGGGGGGGGGGGGGGCGGAATCCGCCCCCCCCCTGTTACAAATAGGGTTAAGGGACTTTGGTGCGATCAGCCGCGTGAGAGAATAGTTGTGAAATCAGGTAAATATTGATGCTCACGTAGCTGATATAGAGCTGTAAGTTGTGATTGCGCCAGACAAGCGTTTGTGCCAAACGTTAAGTGATTTCAGGCCACACACTGGCACTATACTACCTCATTGAACACGCTGACACGATCCGGTCGCCTAGTCTGGTCTGTCTGCTTTATTCCATGTACATATTTTTCAGTCAGCTTATTTTTAGCTGAGTTTTCGTGAGTCGTGAGTTTTCCGTGTTCGGCGAGATGATCAGATACTTCCGGGAACATGGTTTGTTGAAGCGATATAATAATAGTGATTTGATAGTTTATTAGGGTTTAAGGGCGCGACGACCGCGTGGTCATTTTGCGCCCAATGTTATCTAGTGATAAATCCAAAATATGACACTAACCCATCTTCCAATGCACCGTGAAAATGGAACTAATGTCAACATAATTAATTGTTCATGTCTACAATTGTAATTCCTACATGATATCAAATATAAACCGAGCACCAGCCTGTCTGATTGCAAATTAATTCCAGAAACAAATCCTGTATCCCAAATTCCTCTAATAAATCAAACAACATATCAAGCGCTTCATGCATCTGCACTACATAATGAAACAATGTATCATATATACTAATGCATATCTGATGAAATTGAGCCTAAGGTACATCCGGAAGAATCCAGAGATAAAATTTGTAGCGGATCAATGATCTCACGACACATTGGCCCAGAGAGACTCACAGAATATCATTACACAATGTTTGAAATATCACAGCAAAGCTTACCTCCGCGGTCGACGAAGTTGATGACGGCCTCTGCGCTGAGCGATCCTCCAAATTCCTCCACGGACGGGGAGAAGATGACCAGGTTCTGGTACAGATACTCATCGTACTTCGATAGGCTCAGTGACGGGTCGTCAGCAGTCCTGAACGCCAGCTTGTAACCACGCTCTGAAATAATGTCACACATCAAGATGTACTCAGTGATCTACAGCTTCAACATGCTCACCGCTACGTAACTACTTGAATAAGGCACTGTTTTAAGGGAAAAGTTTACATTAAGCACATGTTTTGAACTGAGATAGTATAATTATAACCGGACAAAAAATAAGTGTGGTGAATTTTTTTTCTACCCTCAGTAAATTCGACACGGAGCCGAAAATAAAGTCGGAATTTGGCGCTTCAGTACTTCTGAAAACGGGCCTTTCACGGCCCGGTATTAAATGACGTTCAATCGGCTTACTCTCTGACATCAGTCCCTATCCCTAGGCGCCACATCAACACCTGACCCCTCAGTCAGCTACCCGCACAGCGCGGCCGGCCATTCTCAGCGGATGCATTTTCAGAACAAGCAATGAGAAGCTAGTTGCATGACATCACAGATCAAACGACATCAGCCATCATACAAAAGATTAACTTGTTCCTTTCTTCATGAATATCTGTCTGTCATCCAAACCAGTCATATTCTTTGGCTCAAGATACCACTTACAGCCAACTTTCAAGAAATTTGTCAAGGTGAGCTATTCCCATAAGAACAATGTTTGAGACCAGGGATACAGTTCCCTCCTGCTCCACTTGTTAAAAAACTGATCTGGCTCTCCTGTACACAAGGGCAGAGGTTGGAAGGTGTCACTTTCTGTATGATTTAACACAAATACACTATGGTCTATCTCTTCTTAGGCTACCTAGCATGCCATTCCACCAGCATCACATAATAATGTGGTTATGTTAACAAGCAGTAACATTTATGTATGTGTTCATGTGGTACTACACATGCTGCACCCTTTTCATAAATGTGCTGGACTACTGACTGTCATTTACTATATAGTTTATCATCTTCTTGCACAATCTTTGCCACTCCCTATTTTAACAGTTGAGTGAATAGCACTGTCTTCGATGATTAAACCAGTCAGTAGTCACTGCTACCCAATGCAAAATTGAAAGAAACTTCATTAATCCATCAATTTAATCTTGTTTGATAAACCTCCAATGGTAAGCATGATATGTAGAGCTCCTATTATCAGTGTATCAAAGTGACTAAGATTGAAGAGAGGCCTAGTTCTCAAGGTCAATATATGTGTCAGGCCGGGGTCCAGGGTCTGCTGACACTGAGCAGCCCCAGTATCTTGCAGTGATTCCCAGCCACGCACTGGGCCCAAGCACTGGGCAGGAGTCATTGTCTTTGATCACCCAGGGTAACAGCCACCATCAACACGATCACCACATATTGAACAGGCAGCATCTGTGATAGACCTCAGCTGAAGCAATGCAAATTACTCAGCGAAACATTTAAAAGTGCAAGTAAAAATATGTGACTACATGTTACAAGTGGTGTAATGGTGCTTTAGGGTTTACATCACAAATAGCATGAAAAGTTGGGCATCTAAACATGTCTGACAAGCATGCATTTGGTATCTGGAAAATGTTGGACATTTTTAGGGATCATGGATCATTTTCCAGGATCATGTTCAGTATCTGGAAAAGGGCAAATCCATAATCTTTCAACTTGGGCAAGAATCATGGAAAATGTCCAGAGCAGGGATGCTTGGATATTATCCCTTTGTTGTTGTCAGCAGACTGCCACTGAGACCACTGAAGGCCATTCTCTGTCATTTTAACTTCAGGTTGAGTTTCTGCAAGTGAAGTAGTTATGTTCTTATGAAATGTTATGTTCACAATATAATACATATTGCTTTTATGATTGACTTACACTAACTTCACTCTTGATTTGAGATAAACACATGATTTACAGTGCACACAAAGAACCTGATGGATAATACCTATCATGGAATATGCTGAATGCTCTGGAGAGCAATAATTACCCAATGGAAAATTATCCCAGACATGATAGATGCAGAATGTGAACAGGGCAAATTATTGGCAATAATTATCCAACAGAGCATATCCAAAGGAAAATGTTTCCAAACACTGAATACACTTCAACACAGGTAACTTACCCTAAAAAAGTACCTACCTTACCTACTTACCCACCTGAGCATCTAACAAAATCAAAATGGGAGATTTAGCATTTTACATCATTTTCATTAGGTCATTTCGAACATTAAACTGCATAAGAATATTATGTAGTATCATGATTGTAATGACATTACCCACATTAACAATAATTGTAATGGACTCACCGCTCAGCGACTTGAAGAAAATCGAGTACGTCTCCTTTGCGGTGAGGCTATCCAACAAAACCAGGGTATTTTTGTTGGCATAAACCACCGTTAAGGACAAGGACAGAGCAAGTAAATATAGGAACTTCATCCTGCTAAAAAGTATTCAATTCCTACAATCAGACCCTATCCCCAAAACAAAAGGCGCGTCTCCAAGACGACCACGCAAAACGCCAAGCGCCGGTAGTAGCGGCTCGCACTAAAAGCTGGAGTTTTCGCATCAGTTGGCCGCCAGGAACCGCTAGTGAGCCAGTGTGTAATGACCTCGCAAGCAAATAGCACCGCTAAATATTTATTTATAATTAAATAAATAAATATTTAGCGTTACATATTTAACTGGTTCCATTTTTTTTTAGAGCTGCGACATCATAACACCCTGGCTTACTAGTGGTTCCTGGCGCCCAACTGCTGCGAAAACTCTAGCTTTTAGTGCGAGCCGTAGTAGCCGGCAAAACGCAGACGTAAACGGCGCACTACGTGTCAGCGAGTAATTTAGGACAGCTAAATCATAACATGAACTCACGATAACGTTACTCAAAATTCACATTACTTTTATTTGATTTACTGCACTCTAAAACGAATTGAATGCTTCAACGATTAACATGGTATTTTTCAGACGTCTTAGGGGAAAACAAGTAGTAAGGTCAAAATGCTCCGAAGTTGTGGATAAGGGAAACAAAGGTTCTAGGCTCCGCAACTTACTGTTATCAAGACAGACCTTTCTCCACCCCATCCAAGACTGAACTCCCACGCAAGGTTGCCGCCACCTACCAAACGTTGGAAGGGGGACATCACGATTAAAACGCGTTCTTTCAGACAACGCCCATAGGCCTGCACAACAAAAAGTCGGGGTGCGCCTCGCCGTCCTCTGCATTTGACGCCCATGGGCACAGGTCACAGGCAGGCGGGAGCCTGATGCCTTGGGAATTATATTTATCCAATCGCCGTCCACCAATTCGGCGAACGGTCTGGACATGCCATTGGGACAGACTCAGCAGCTGCCATGATTATAGGCCTGTCCGTATCCGACCTACCCTCCGCAATGCAGCCAGACACATACCCCGTCCCACTGACGGATCCAGGGGGGGGGGGGGGGGGGGGGAGGGGCAAAGCGGCTATGCCCCCCCCCCCCCCCACCTGAAAGCGGCAAAAAATTGACACATTTTTCGATATAGAAGAAAATCTAAGCAACTTGTACTAAGGAAAGTTTGTTTTAAATCAGCTATTAATGCGAAAGCGAAATCCGATGAGATGTCAGAATCATGCGAGACTTTTTAGGATTTCCCCCCCCCCCCAAAAAAAAAACACCGTTCTGGATCCGCCAATGGTTCAAAAGCCACAACACACACAGCAGCAGCGGTAACGGGCGGGTCGTCTGTATTTGGTGACCAGGTGTGCATACATCGCCGTTCCTCTCCAGTCGGCAGCCCAGGTATCTCTCTCTGTGTGTGTGTGTGTGTGTGCGAATACACGGTGTAACTCAGAGACCGTCTCCGCTAGACGAGAAGCGCCATCGAAGCGCGACATCTACACACACATCTACCAGCAGTCGCTGACCGTGGACGATACAAGCTCATCGAATGGCGACAGCGAGAAACGAGGGCCGCAGACACGTATAACGGGTGCGTAAATCTCATCTGCCTGAGAGATCACACAAGGGACTCGAGGGGAGAAGCTAAACATAGAACGGGCAAGGGAATGTTCTCAGTGCGACGATAACTATCAGTCTCGGGATGGGAGGTGCGATCCTAACGTGCGTGTGCAACCACAGCCCTATGTGAGGTGCTAAGAACTGCCATTGCGGTCGTTTTCAGCGTATGACATAGCACATTGCCACCGTTCAGTTACAGACAGATCAACTCAAACCATTCTTCGTGTCTACTCGTTCATAGAGAACTCTGCAGGGCGAAATTACAGTAAAAACACCGAGGCAGACGCCAGCTTGAAAACGGCAAGCTTTAAGAGTACGCGTCAATTTCACCAACGAAAAATTAAGCACGGCACCACACAATCCTTTCAGACTTAACCCATTCACTAGCCCGTTCCTTGGCGCTAGGACAAGAGTGCAACCAGTAGTGGTATCCCTAAAAACGGCATCCACGCTCATGGACGCCGGCCAACAGTCCAGTTAGTTAAGTCATTTTGATACCAGCAAAGACCTGTATAGCCCCCAGACGAAGCTGCTAAGGTGGCAAAACAATTTCGCTTGCGTCCTTTACACCTGCGAGAGCCTTTAGCAGCTTTTGCTATCAATACATTCATCATTATGACTTCCATGAAGTAAATTCAAATTCCTTCATACCTTTCCCGCAAGTCTCGTCGTTTTCAATCCAGCTACCCTTAGATCAGAAACAGCATCGCAGACATGGCACACATTCTCCGCCTCGGAAAGCTGAAGCAAGAATCCAAGTCCCAAGAGTATTCCAAGAACGACAGCCGACTGGTGACCCCTCTCTGCGGACAGCAGCACATGATTTGACGCGCAGAGCGGGATTGCCAAGCTACACCGCACAGCCTCGCCGCTCGACTCGCTTAATACGGGAGTTCATAATCTAACAACAGATATACGTAGTCTCGGCTATGCATATTCTTAATATGGGGCCTGCATCACACAGTGAAAGAACCACTCACGCGCGATTTCAGTCACGCCACGCGAGCAACCTTTTCTCAAATATACATTTTTAGAATAGTATCTAACTCACTCTGCCAAACCAAAATATTGATAAAATACGCAATTTTGACTAACAAAGTGCCAATGGTGTGCGCCTGGCGACTAAAATTGTGCCAAAGTTGTACTTTCACTCCGTGAAACAGGCCACAGAAAGCACAAAAGCAAACGACTACAGCGATCGTCGTTCTAGACAAGCGACAGTCGTTCACCGTCACAGCGGGGTAACCGTTTGCATTGCAGCCGGACCGACAGCATCTCAGCCTGCCCAGCAGCGCCCTCTGGCGGGAGATACAAGACTCCAGCCGCCTGCGCCGACGGATGCCATCTGGCGGAGACACCCCACTAGACGGCACGTCACCAGCGGCCACCGGCCGACGCAGTCTGCTCCAACTGCGCCGGCTGGTGCCCGCTGGTGCCCGCTGGTGCCCGCTGGTGCCCGCTGGTGCCCGCTGGTGCCCGCTGGTGCCCGCTGGTGCCCGCTGGTGCCGCGTGGTGTCGGGTGGTGCCGACCGGCCTACTGCTGCTGCTTCTGCAGCTCAGCCATGTTGGTGATGGTGTACTGCGTCACACCCCTGCCGCCGAACACGGCGAACTTGGCGGCCGAGTCGGCAGCCGCCGCGTCCGCAGAGCGCTTGAAGACTGAAACGCGGACAGGGGCGTCAGTGGTCGGTCGCCAGGCAGCACGTGCACGAGTTTCGCACGCGGTGTTTCGCATCACTTTGTGATGGATCACTGAACATTATCAAGACAATGCTATATTTAGGCTACGGTGCGAAAAATATAAGCGTGTTCTTGCTAAATATTAGCACACAGTTTATTCAAGAAATACACCAGCAGGATTAAATATTATAAAGAGCTACCAGGTGAAACATACACAATAAAGATAGTTGTAGTAAATATTTAAACCCCAATGCGACTTTGGCCCGATATGTAGCTGCGGCCGCGGGTCCCGCCCGGCGCTGCCGGTGATGGTCTGTGATGGTCTTACTGCCGCGTCTCCCCAGGTTGAAGATGGCGATGCCGTCGCAGGCGCTGAGGACGGTGGGGCTGATGCGATCGGAGTTCGGGGCGAGAGCCGGGAACTGGATCGTGAGCGTCTCACGGGTCACCTCCATCGGCGACGAGTCCAGACCTGCAGGCGGAGGCGGAACAGAGGTAAAATCACCTAGGTCACGGTCACTGGTCACATATCACGGCCATGACAAAACACGACAGGTAACGTCACGACAGCTAACGTCACGACAGGTAACGTCACGACAGGTAACGTCACGACAGGTAACGTCACGACAGGTAACGTCACGACAGGTAACATAACGACAGGTAACGTCACGACAGGTAACGTCACGACAGGTAGCGTCACGACAGGTAACGTCACGACAGGTAACGTCACGACAGGTAACGTCACGACAGGTAACGTCACGACACGGTAACGTCACGACAGGTAACGTCACGACAGGTAACGTCACGACAGGTAACGTCACGCAGGTAACGTCACGCAGGTAACGTCACGACAGGTAGCGTCACGACAGGTAACGTCACGACAGGTAACGTCACGACAGGTTACGTCACGACAGGTAACGTCACGACAGGTAACGTCACGACAGGTAACGTCACGACAGGTAACGTCACGACACGGACATACGTCACGTCACTGACGCCTATGGTTCAGACTTGTGAAGTACGACACAGAACAAATGTTACTCGAAGCAGGTCACGGGTCATAGGCTGCGGTCACGGGTCACATGCCACAATCACGGGTCACATGCCACAATCACGGGTCACAGGCCACAATCACGGGTCACAGGCCACAATCACGGGTCACATGCCACAATCACGGGTCACAGGCCACAATCACGGGTCACAGGCCACAATCACGGGTCACAGGCCACAATCACGGGTCACAGGCCACAACCACGAGTCACAGGCCAAATAACGGGTCACAGGCCATAATCACGGGTCACATGCCACAATCACGGGTCACAGGCCACAATCACGGGTCACAGGCCACAATCACGGGTCACAGGCCACAATCACGGGTCACAGGCCACAATCACGGGTCACAGGCCACAATCACGGGTCACAGGCCACAATTACGGGTCACAGGCCACAATCACGGGTCACAGGCCACAATCACGGGTCACATGCCACAATCACGGGTCACAGGCCACAATCACGTGTCACAGGCCACACTCACGGGTCACAGGCCACAATCACGGGTCACAGGCCACAATCACGGGTCACAGGCCACAATCACGGGTCACAGGCCACAATCACGGGTCACAGGCCACAATCACGGGTCACAGGCCACAATCACGGGTCACAGGCCACAATCACGGGTCACAGGCCACACTCACGGGTCACAGGCCACAATCACTGGTCACAGGCCACAATCACGGGTCACAGGCCACAATCACGGGTCACAGACCACAACCACGGGTCACAGGCCACAATCACGGGTCACAGGCCACAATCACGGGTCACAGGCCACAATCACGGGTCACAGACCACAACCACGGGTCACAGGCCACAATCACGGGTCACAGGCCACAATCACGGGTCACAGGCCACAATCACGGGTCACAGGCCACACTCACGGGTCACAGGCCACAATCACGGGTCACAGGCCACAATCACGGGTCACAGGCCACAATCACGGGTCACAGACCACAACCACGGGTCACAGGCCACAATCATGGGTCACAGGCCACAATCACGGGTCACAGGCCACAATCACGGGTCGTATGTGGCGGTTACAGGCCACAGATCACCGGTTCTCGGGGTCGAAGTGAGCCGTTAGCGGCAGCACAAGTTTTGTGTTTCGACTGGTTTTCATTGACGTCGGTGCGTGGCAAAGCTGAACGGTTGCATCGGCTTTAGTTAGCCGTGCAACACATCTTATATTGTTACTATGGACTTTCCGCGTGGACATACAAGAACAAACCGGTATGCTAAGCTGCTATTCGTCAAAGCTTGCCTCATGAGGCATAGCACGACCCAAAGGAATGGATAACACGGAAACAACCAGACACAGTTGCTGCACGGAAAATTGGGAACAAAAGGGTATATTTCCGCTAGCCCAAATGCCACGTTAACGCTAAAAAAAGCTGAGCGACTTATACATGCACATTACTGCTAAGTTGCAGTGGCATGGCTGCTAATTAACCACAGTCCAGACAGGCACGTAGCCAGGATTTCGTCCAGGGTAGGGGAGGGAGGGGCGCCTCGAAAGGGCTCTCTTCCCGAGCGTTGAAAAGGCCCCCTTCCCAAGCGTTGAAAGGGCCCTTCCCAAGCGTTGAAAGGGCCCCTTCCCAAGCGTTGAAAGGGCCAAACAAAACGGATGAAAAGGCACGTTACAAGGATGGAGAATGCAGTATGGCAGGTATGGCATGGGCCACACCATATGTTAGGAGCTGGAGTTAGTAAACTGAGGGGTCTGCCATTTCAACTTCGGAACCAGCGACACCAGTTTGGAATCAGCTATAGCAACTTCGAATATTTTTTTTAGGCCCAAGCCCTGGAACCCTTAAAGGAATTGCGCCGCGGAGCGGCGCGAACGTTTTTAATCTTATGCACTGGATATGCATGTGTTTCTTCTATGACCTCTAAACATGTTTTTTTTTTTGCGTTTAACAGTGCGGTAAAAAAAGAAGTGGTAAAACGAACTATTTTACCCAATTATATAGGGAAGTAGCAACATATAAACAAAACATAAATGCGCCGCGAAACAGTGCGAAAGTATAATTTTGTTTTCACCCATATAGTGCATGTGTATTGCAATTGCGCGGCACGAAAATTTTGACTTTATTCCCCGGATAACTGTATTCTTACTGTTGAAGGTGCTTGAGGTGTGTACTGTTTGAGGTGCGTGACATTTGAGGGCAGTGACATGTGCTCAAAGTTGTGTGTGTGTGTGTGTGTGTGTGTGTGTGTGTGTGTGTGTGTGTGTGTGTGTGTGTGTGTGTGTGTGTGTGTGTGTGTGTGTGTGTGTGTGTGTGTGTGTGTGTGTGTGTGTGTGTGTGTGTGTGTGTGTGTGTGTGTGTGTGTGTGTGTGTGTGTGTGTGTGTGTGTGTGTGTGTGTGTGTGTGTGTGTGTGTGTGTGTGTGTGTGTGTGTGTGTGTGTGTGTGTGTGTGTGTGTGTGTGTGTGTGTGTGTGTGTGTGTGTGTGTGTGTGTGTGTGTGTGTGTGTGTGTGTGTGTGTGTGTGTGTGTGTGTGTGTGTGTGTGTGTGTGTGTGTGTGTGTGTGTGTGTGTGTGTGTGTGTGTGTGTGTGTGTGTGTGTGTGTGTGTGTGTGTGTGTGTGTGTGTGTGTGTGTGTGTGTGTGTGTGTGTGTGTGTGTGTGTGTGTGTGTGTGTGTGTGTGTGTGTGTGTGTGTGTGTGTGTGTGTGTGTGTGTGTGTGTGTGTGTGTGTGTGTGTGTGTGTGTGTGTGTGTGTGTGTGTGTGTGTGTGTGTGTGTGTGTGTGTGTGTGTGTGTGTGTGTGTGTGTGTGTGTGTGTGTGTGTGTGTGTGTGTGTGTGTGTGTGTGTGTGTGTGTGTGTGTGTGTGTGTGTGTGTGTGTGTGTGTGTGTGTGTGTGTGTGTGTGTGTGTGTGTGTGTGTGTGTGTGTGTGTGTGTGTGTGTGTGTGTGTGTGTGTGTGTGTGTGTGTGTGTGTGTGTGTGTGTGTGTGTGTGTGTGTGTGTGTGTGTGTGTGTGTGTGTGTGTGTGTGTGTGTGTGTGTGTGTGTGTGTGTGTGTGTGTGTGTGTGTGTGTGTGTGTGTGTGTGTGTGTGTGTGTGTGTGTGTGTGTGTGTGTGTGTGTGTGTGTGTGTGTGTGTGTGTGTGTGTGTGTGTGTGTGTGTGTGTGTGTGTGTGTGTGTGTGTGTGTGTGTGTGTGTGTGTGTGTGTGTGTGTGTGTGTGTGTGTGTGTGTGTGTGTGTGTGTGTGTGTGTGTGTGTGTGTGTGTGTGTGTGTGTGTGTGTGTGTGTGTGTGTGTGTGTGTGTGTGTGTGTGTGTGTGTGTGTGTGTGTGTGTGTGTGTGTGTGTGTGTGTGTGTGTGTGTGTGTGTGTGTGTGTGTGTGTGTGTGTGTGTGTGTGTGTGTGTGTGTGTGTGTGTGTGTGTGTGTGTGTGTGTGTGTGTGTGTGTGTGTGTGTGTGTGTGTGTGTGTGTGTGTGTGTGTGTGTGTGTGTGTGTGTGTGTGTGTGTGTGTGTGTGTGTGTGTGTGTGTGTGTGTGTGTGTGTGTGTGTGTGTGTGTGTGTGTGTGTGTGTGTGTGTGTGTGTGTGTGTGTGTGTGTGTGTGTGTGTGTGTGTGTGTGTGTGTGTGTGTGTGTGTGTGTGTGTGTGTGTGTGTGTGTGTGTGTGTGTGTGTGTGTGTGTGTGTGTGTGTGTGTGTGTGTGTGTGTGTGTGTGTGTGTGTGTGTGTGTGTGTGTGTGTGTGTGTGTGTGTGTGTGTGTGTGTGTGTGTGTGTGTGTGTGTGTGTGTGTGTGTGTGTGTGTGTGTGTGTGTGTGTGTGTGTGTGTGTGTGTGTGTGTGTGTGTGTGTGTGTGTGTGTGTGTGTGTGTGTGTGTGTGTGTGTGTGTGTGTGTGTGTGTGTGTGTGTGTGTGTGTGTGTGTGTGTGTGTGTGTGTGTGTGTGTGTGTGTGTGTGTGTGTGTGTGTGTGTGTGTGTGTGTGTGTGTGTGTGTGTGTGTGTGTGTGTGTGTGTGTGTGTGTGTGTGTGTGTGTGTGTGTGTGTGTGTGTGTGTGTGTGTGTGTGTGTGTGTGTGTGTGTGTGTGTGTGTGTGTGTGTGTGTGTGTGTGTGTGTGTGTGTGTGTGTGTGTGTGTGTGTGTGTGTGTGTGTGTGTGTGTGTGTGTGTGTGTGTGTGTGTGTGTGTGTGTGTGTGTGTGTGTGTGTGTGTGTGTGTGTGTGTGTGTGTGTGTGTGTGTGTGTGTGTGTGTGTGTGTGTGTGTGTGTGTGTGTGTGTGTGTGTGTGTGTGTGTGTGTGTGTGTGTGTGTGTGTGTGTGTGTGTGTGTGTGTGTGTGTGTGTGTGTGTGTGTGTGTGTGTGTGTGTGTGTGTGTGTGTGTGTGTGTGTGTGTGTGTGTGTGTGTGTGTGTGTGTGTGTGTGTGTGTGTGTGTGTGTGTGTGTGTGTGTGTGTGTGTGTGTGTGTGTGTGTGTGTGTGTGTGTGTGTGTGTGTGTGTGTGTGTGTGTGTGTGTGTGTGTGTGTGTGTGTGTGTGTGTGTGTGTGTGTGTGTGTGTGTGTGTGTGTGTGTGTGTGTGTGTGTGTGTGTGTGTGTGTGTGTGTGTGTGTGTGTGTGTGTGTGTGTGTGTGTGTGTGTGTGTGTGTGTGTGTGTGTGTGGTGTGTGTGTGTGTGTGTGTGGTGTGTGTGTGTGTGTGTGTGTGTGTGTGTGTGTGTGTGTGTGTGTGTGTGTGTGTGTGTGTGTGTGTGTGGTGTGTGTGTGTGTGTGTGTGTGTGTGTGTGTGTGTGTGTGTGTGTGTGTGTGTGGTGTGTGTGTGTGTGTGTGTGTGTGTGTGTGTGTGTGTGTGTGTGTGTGTGTGTGTGTGTGTGTGTGTGTGTGTGTGTGTGTGTGTGTGTGTGTGTGGTGTGTGTGTGTGTGTGTGTGTGTGTGTGTGTGTGTGTGTGTGTGTGTGTGTGTGTGTGTGTGTGTGTGTGTGTGTGTGTGTGTGTGTGTGTGTGTGTGTGTGTGTGTGTGTGTGTGTGTGTGTGTGTGTGTGTGTGTGTGTGTGTGTGTGTGTGTGTGTGTGTGTGTGTGTGTGTGTGTGTGTGTGTGTGTGTGTGTGTGTGTGTGTGTGTGTGTGTGTGTGTGTGTGTGTGTGTGTGTGTGTGTGTGTGTGTGTGTGTGTGTGTGTGTGTGTGTGTGTGTGTGTGTGTGTGTGTGTGTGTGTGTGTGTGTGTGTGTGTGTGTGTGTGTGTGTGTGTGTGTGTGTGTGTGTGTGTGTGTGTGTGTGTGTGTGTGTGTGTGTGTGTGTGTGTGTGTGTGTGTGTGTGTGTGTGTGTGTGTGTGTGTGTGTGTGTGTGTGTGTGTGTGTGTGTGTGTGTGTGTGTGTGTGTGTGTGTGTGTGTGTGTGTGTGTGTGTGTGTGTGTGTGTGTGTGTGTGTGTGTGTGTGTGTGTGTGTGTGTGTGTGTGTGTGTGTGTGTGTGTGTGTGTGTGTGTGTGTGTGTGTGTGTGTGTGTGTGTGTGTGTGTGTGTGTGTGTGTGTGTGTGTGTGTGTGTGTGTGTGTGTGTGTGTGTGTGTGTGTGTGTGTGTGTGTGTGTGTGTGTGTGTGTGTGTGTGTGTGTGTGTGTGTGTGTGTGTGTGTGTGTGTGTGTGTGTGTGTGTGTGTGTGTGTGTGTGTGTGTGTGTGTGTGTGTGTGTGTGTGTGTGTGTGTGTGTGTGTGTGTGTGTGTGTGTGTGTGTGTGTGTGTGTGTGTGTGTGTGTGTGTGTGTGTGTGTGTGTGTGTGTGTGTGTGTGTGTGTGTGTGTGTGTGTGTGTGTGTGTGTGTGTGTGTGTGTGTGTGTGTGTGTGTGTGTGTGTGTGTGTGTGTGTGTGTGTGTGTGTGTGTGTGTGTGTGTGTGTGTGTGTGTGTGTGTGTGTGTGTGTGTGTGTGTGTGTGTGTGTGTGTGTGTGTGTGTGTGTGTGTGTGTGTGTGTGTGTGTGTGTGTGTGTGTGTGTGTGTGTGTGTGTGTGTGTGTGTGTGTGTGTGTGTGTGTGTGTGTGTGTGTGTGTGTGTGTGTGTGTGTGTGTGTGTGTGTGTGTGTGTGTGTGTGTGTGTGTGTGTGTGTGTGTGTGTGTGTGTGTGTGTGTGTGTGTGTGTGTGTGTGTGTGTGTGTGTGTGTGTGTGTGTGTGTGTGTGTGTGTGTGTGTGTGTGTGTGTGTGTGTGTGTGTGTGTGTGTGTGTGTGTGTGTGTGTGTGTGTGTGTGTGTGTGTGTGTGTGTGTGTGTGTGTGTGTGTGTGTGTGTGTGTGTGTGTGTGTGTGTGTGTGTGTGTGTGTGTGTGTGTGTGTGTGTGTGTGTGTGTGTGTGTGTGTGTGTGTGTGTGTGTGTGTGTGTGTGTGTGTGTGTGTGTGTGTGTGTGTGTGTGTGTGTGTGTGTGTGTGTGTGTGTGTGTGTGTGTGTGTGTGTGTGTGTGTGTGTGTGTGTGTGTGTGTGTGTGTGTGTGTGTGTGTGTGTGTGTGTGTGTGTGTGTGTGTGTGTGTGTGTGTGTGTGTGTGTGTGTGTGTGTGTGTGTGTGTGTGTGTGTGTGTGGTGTGTGTGTGTGTGTGTGTGTGTGTGTGTGTGTGTGTGTGTGTGTGTGTGTGTGTGTGTGTGTGTGTGTGTGTGTGTGTGTGTGTGTGTGTGTGTGTGTGTGTGTGTGTGTGTGTGTGTGTGGTGTGTGTGTGTGTGTGTGTGTGTGTGTGTGTGTGTGTGTGTGTGTGTGTGTGTGTGTGTGTGTGTGTGTGTGTGTGTGTGTGTGTGTGTGTGTGTGTGTGTGTGTGTGTGTGTGTGTGTGTGTGTGTGTGTGTGTGTGTGTGTGTGTGTGTGTGTGTGTGTGTGTGTGTGTGTGTGTGTGTGTGTGTGGTGTGTGTGTGTGTGTGTGTGTGTGTGTGTGTGTGTGTGTGTGTGTGTGTGTGTGTGTGTGTGTGTGTGTGTGTGTGTGTGTGTGTGTGTGTGTGTGTGTGTGTGTGTGTGTGTGTGTGTGTGTGTGTGTGTGTGTGTGTGTGTGTGTGTGTGTGTGTGTGTGTGTGTGTGTGTGTGTGTGTGTGTGTGTGTGTGTGTGTGTGTGTGTGTGTGTGTGTGTGTGTGTGTGTGTGTGTGTGTGTGTGTGTGTGTGTGTGTGTGTGTGTGTGTGTGTGTGTGTGTGTGTGTGTGTGTGTGTGTGTGTGTGTGTGTGTGTGTGTGTGTGTGTGTGTGGTGTGTGTGTGTGTGTGTGTGTGTGTGTGTGTGTGTGTGTGTGTGTGTGTGGTGTGTGTGTGTGTGTGTGTGTGTGTGTGTGTGTGTGTGTGTGTGTGTGTGTGTGTGTGTGTGTGTGTGTGTGTGTGTGTGTGTGTGTGTGTGTGTGTGTGTGTGTGTGTGTGTGTGTGTGTGTGTGTGTGTGTGTGTGTGTGGTGTGTGTGTGTGTGTGTGTGTGTGTGTGTGTGTGTGTGTGTGTGTGTGTGTGTGTGTGTGTGTGTGTGTGTGTGTGTGTGTGTGTGTGTGTGTGTGTGTGTGTGTGTGTGTGTGTGTGTGTGTGTGTGTGTGTGTGTGTGTGTGTGTGTGTGTGTGTGTGTGTGTGTGTGTGTGTGTGTGTGTGTGTGTGTGTGTGTGTGTGTGTGTGTGTGTGTGTGTGTGTGTGTGTGTGTGTGTGTGTGTGTGTGTGTGTGTGTGTGTGTGTGTGTGTGTGTGTGTGTGTGTTGTGTGTGTGTGTGTGTGTGTGTGTGTGTGTGTGTGTGTGTGTGTGTGTGTGTGTGTGTGTGTGTGTGTGTGTGTGTGTGTGTGTGTGTGTGTGTGTGTGTGTGTGTGTGTGTGTGTGTGTGTGTGTGTGTGTGTGTGTGTGTGTGTGTGTGTGTGTGTGTGTGTGTGTGTGTGTGTGTGTGTGTGTGTGTGTGTGTGTGTGTGTGTGTGTGTGTGTGTGTGTGTGTGTGTGTGTGTGTGTGTGTGTGTGTGTGTGTGTGTGTGTGTGTGTGTGTGTGTGTGTGTGTGTGTGTGTGTGTGTGTGTGTGTGTGTGTGGGGGGGGGGGGCAAAAGACACAGCCCCCCCCAACTTTGAAGTTGGGGGGGACATATCCCCCCCCCCCCCGGTGGCGGAGCCCATGGACACGCCCGGCGTGATGTGTCGAACGGAGCAGGGTAACGATCTGGTGCGGACAGGCCGGCCCCAGGTGTCTGGTGTCACCCATCGGAAGTCGTCAGGTGTCGGGTGTCAGGTCTGACGTCAGGTGACCGGTGTCAGGGGTGTCACTCACCCTGCTCCATGAGGCGCACGCGCTCGGCCAGCGGGCGGGGCTTCAGGAAGGTGGTCTCGTCCAGTTCCATGACCAGACAGACGCGCATCAGGGCAGTGTCCTCCGGCATGATCACGGTCTGGCTCTGTGGTGAAGCCGGCATCGTACCGTCACAGACACAATCATACGTGGTGATGCATTGTCACAAACACCATCATACGTAGTGATGCACTGTCACAAACACAATCATATGTGGTGATGCATTGTCACAAACACAATCATACGTGTTGATGCATTGTCACAAACACAATCATAAATATTGATGCATTGTCACAAACACAATCATACTTAGTGATGCATTGTCACAGACACAATCATACGTAGTGATGCATTGTCACAAACACAATCATGCATAGTGATGCATTGTCACACACACAATCATGCATAGTGATGCACTGTCACAAACACAATCAAACACAGTGATGCATTGTCACAAACACAATCCCATACACAGCCAAACACAGTCACCCACACTGCTCTATACGTCTGTGTGTATATCTATACTCAATTCGTCCCTGTATTATAAAACACAAACAATCATACATAGTGATGCATCGTCACAAACAAAATCATACAGTGATACATTGTCACGAACACTATCATACGTAGTGATGCATTGTCACAGACACAATCATACATAGTGATGCATTGTCACAAACACTATCATACGTAGTGATGCATTGTCACAACACAATCATACATGGTGATGCATTGTCACAAACACAATCACATGTGGTGATGCATTGTCACAAACACAATCATAAATATTGACGCATTGTCACAAACACAATCATACGTAGTGATGCATTGTCACAAACACAATCATAATAGTGATGCATTGTCACAAACACAATCATACTTAGTGATGCATTGTCACAAACACAATCATACATAGTGATGCATTTTCACAAACACAATCATGCATAGTGATGCATTGTCACAAACACAATCATACGTAGTGATGCATTGTCACAAACACAATCATACATAGTGGTGCATTGTCACAAACACAATCATATGTAATGATGCATTGTCACAAACACAATCATACGTAGTGATGCATTGTCACAAACACAATCATACGCAGTGATGCATTGTCACACACACACAATCACACATGGTGATGCATTGTCACAAACACAATCATATGTAGTGATGCATTGTCACACACACAATCATACATAGTGATGAATTGTCACACACACAATCATACATAGTGATGCATTGTCACAGACACAATCACATGTAGTGATGCATTGTCACAAACACAATCATACATGGTGATGCATTGTCACAAACACAATCATATGTAGTGATGCATTGTCACAAACACAATCATACATAGTGATGCATTGTCACAAACAATCATACGTAGTGATGCATTGTCACAAGCACAATCATACATGGTGATGCATTGTCACAAACAATCATACATAGTGATGCATCGTCACAAACACAATCCTATGTAAGGATGCATTGTCACAAACACAATCATACGTAGGGATGCATTGTCACAAACAATCATACGTAGAGATGCATTGTCACAAACACAATCACACCTGGTGATGCATTGCCACAAACACAATCACATGTGGTGATGCATTGTCACAAACACAATCATAAATATTGATGCATTGCCACAAACACAATCATACGTAGTGATGCATTGCCACAAACACAATCATAATAGTGATGCATTGTCACAAACACAATCATACATAGTGATGCATTGTCACAAACACAATCATACATAGTGATGCATTGTCACAAACACAATCATATGTAGTGATGTATTGTCACAAACACAATCATATGTAGTGATGCATTGTCACACACACAATTATAAATATTGATGCATTGTCACAAACACAATCATACATAGTGATGCATTGTCACACACACAATCATACGTAGTGATGCATTGTCACAAACACAATCATATGTAATGCTGCATTGTCACAAACACAATCATACGTAGTGATGCATTGTCACAAACACAATCATACATAGTGATGCATTGTCACAAACACAATCATACGTAGTGATGCATTGTCACAAACACAATCATACGTAGTGATGCATTGTCACAGACACAAGCATACATACTACATAGTGATGCATTGTCACAAACACAATCATACATGGTGATGCATTGTCACAAACACAATCATATGTAGTGATGCATTGTCACAAACACAATCATACGTAGTGATGCATTGTCACAAACACAATCATACATAGTGATGCATTGTCACACACACAATCATACGTAGTGATGCATTGTCACAAACAATCATACATAGTGATGCATTGTCACAAACACAATCATACATAGTGATGCATTGTCACAAGCACAATCATACACAGTGATACATTGTCACAAACACAATCATACGTAGTGATGCATTGTCACAAACACAATCATACATAGTGATGCATCGTCACAAACACAATCATATGTAGTGATGCATTGTCACAAACACAATCCTACGTAGGTATGCATTGTCACAAACACAATCATACGTAGGGATGCATTGTCACAAACACAATCATACGTAGAGATGCATTGTCACAAACACAATCACACCTGGTGATGCATTGTCACAAACACAATCACATGTGGTGATGCATTGCCACAAACACAATAATACATAGTGATACATTGTAACAAACACAATCATATGTAGTGATGCATTGTCACAAACACAACCATACATAGTGATGCATTGTCACAAACACAATCATACATAGTGATGCATTGTCACACACACAATCACATGTGGTGATGCATTGTCACAAACACAATCATACGTAGAGATGCATTGTCACAAACACAATCACACATGGTGATGCATTGTCACAAACACAATCATATGTAGTGATGCATTGTCACACACACAATCATACACAGTAATACATTGTCACAAACACAATCATACGTAGTGATGCATCGTCACAAACAATCATACATAGTGATGTATTGTCACAAACACAATCACACCTGGTGATGCATTGTCACAAACACAATCACATGTGGTGATGCATTGTCACAAACACAATCATAAATATTGATGCATTGCCACAAACACAATCATACGTAGTGATGCATTGTCACAAACACAATCATTATAGTGATGCATTGTCACAAACACAATCATACATAGTGATGCATTGTCACAAACACAATCATACATAGTGATGCATTGTCACAAACACAATCATACATAGTGATACATTGTCACAAACACAATCATATGTAGTGATGCATTGTCACAAACACAATCATACATAGTGATGCATCGTCACAAACACAATCATATGTAGTGATGCAATGTCACAAACACAATCCTATGTAGGGATGCATTGTCACAAATACAATCATACGTAGATATGCATTGTCACAAACACAATCACACCTGGTGATGCATTGTCACAAACACAATCACATGTGGTGATGCATTGTCACAAACACAATAATAAATATTGATGCATTGTCACAAACACAATCATACGTAGTGATGCATTGTCACAAACAATCATACATAGTGAGGCATTGTCACAAACACAATCATACATAGTGATGCATTGTCACAAGCACAATCATACACAGTAATACATTGTCACAAACACAATCATATGTAGTGATGCATTGTCACAAACACAATCATACATAGTGATGCATCATCACAAACACAATCATATGTAGTGATGCATTGTCACAAACACAATCCTACGTAGGGATGCATTTTCACAAACACAATCATACGCAGGGATGCATTGTCACAAACACAATCATACGTAGAGATGCATTGTCACAAACACAATCACACCTGGTGATGCATTGTCACAAACACAATCACATGCGGTGATGCATTGCCACAAACACAATACTACATATTGATGCATTGTCACAAACACAATCATACGTAGTGATGCATTGTCACAAACACAATCATAATAGTGATGCATTGTCACAAACACAATCATACGTAGTGATGCATTGTCACAAACACAATCATACATAGTGATGCATTGCCACAAACACAATCATACATAGTGATACATTGTCACAAACACAATCATATGTAGTGATGCATTGTCACAAACACAACCATACATAGTGATGCATTGTCACCAACACAATCATACGTAGTGATGCATTGTCACACACACAATCATACGTAGAGATGCATTGTCACAAACACAATCACACATGGTGATGCATTGTCACAAACACAATTATATGTAGTGATGCATTGTCACACACACAATCATACGTAGTGATGCATTGTCACACACACAATCATACGTAATGCTGCATTGTCACAAACACAATCATACGTAGTGATGCATTGTCACAAACAATCATACATAGTGATGCATTGTCACAAACACAATCATACATAGTGATGCATTGTCACAAACACAATCGTACATAATGATGTATTGTCACAAACACAATCACACCTGGTGATGCATTGTCACAAACACAATCACATGTGGTGATGCATTGTCACAAACACAATCATAAATATTGATGCATTGCCACAAACACAATCATACGTAGTGATGCATTGTCACAAACACAATCATAATAGTGATGCATTGTCACAAACACAATCATACGTAGTGATGCATTGTCACAAACACAATCATATATAGTGATGCATTGTCACAAACACAATCATACATAGTGATTCATTGTCACAAACACAATCATATGTAGTGATGCATTGTCACAAACACAATCATACATAGTGATGCATCGTCACAAACACAATCATATGTAGTGATGCAATGTCACAAACACAATCCTATGTAGGGATGCATTGTCACAAACACAATCATACGTAGGGATGCATTGTCACAAACACAATCATACGTAGATATGCATTGTCACAAACACAATCATACCTGGTGATGCATTGTCACAAGCACAATCACATGTGGTGATGCATTGTCACAAACACAATCATAAATATTGATGCATTGTCACAAACACAATCATACGTAGTGATGCATTGTCACAAACACAATCATAATAGTGATGCATTGTCACAAACACAATCATACGTAGTGATGCATTGTCACAAACACAATCATACATAGTGATGCATTGTCACAAACACAATCATACGTAGTGATACATTGTCACAAACACAATCATATGTAGTGATGCATTGTCACAAACACAATAATACATAGTGATGCATTGTCACAAACACAATCATACATAGTGATGCATTGTCACACACACAATCATACGTAGAGATGCATTGTCACAAACACAATCACACATGGTGATGCATTGCCACAAACACAATCATACATAGTGATGCATTGTCACACACACAATCATACGTAGTGATGCATTGTCACAAACACAATCATACGTAATGCTGCATTGTCACAAACACAATCATACATAGTGATGAATTGTCACAAACACAATCATAATAGTGATGCATTGTCACAAACACAATGATAAATATTGATGCATTGTCACAAACACAATCATACATAGTGATGCATTGTCACAAACACAATCATACGTGGTGATGCATTGTCACACACAATCATACGTAGTGATGCATTGTCACACACACAATCATACATAGTGATGCATTGCCACAAACACTATCATATGTAGTGATGCATTGTCACAAGCACAATCATACGTAGTGATGCATTGTCACAGACACAATCATACATGGTGATGCATTGTCACAAACACAATCATATGTAGTGATGCATTGTCACACACACAATCACACATGGTGATGCATTGTCACAAACAATCATACATAGTGATGTATTGTCACAAACACAATCACACCTGGTGATGCATTGTCACAAACACAATCATATGTGGTGATGCATTGTCACACACACAATCATACGTAGTGATGCATTGTCACAAACACTATCATACGTAGTGGTGCATTGTCACAAACACAATCATACGTAGTGATGCATTGTCACAAACACAATCATATGTAGTGATGCATTGTCACAAACACAATCATGCATAGTGATGCACTGTCACAAACACAATCATACATAGTGATGCATTGTCACAAACACAATCATACGTAGTGATGCATTGTCACAAACACAATCATGCATAGTGATGCATTGTCACACACACAATCATGCATAGTGATGCACTGTCACAAACACAATCAAACACAGTGATGCATTGTCACAAACACAATCCCATACACAGCCAAACACAGTCACCCACACTGCTCTATACGTCTGTGTGTATATCTGTACTCAATTCGTCCCTGTATTATAACCACTGTTCTATTCGCCTACAATGCAGCAGAATTTCACACATTATCTACGCACCTCACTTTGCACTATTTTCCACATCACTCCGGCCTACACATAGTCTACGCGCCATACTCGACACCCATCAGTCCTCCCCGTCTACGCCCCATACTCGACTCCCATCAGTCCTCCCCGTCTATGCCCCATACACGACTCCCATCAGTCCTCCCCGTCTACGCGCCATACTCGACTCCCATCAGTCCTCCCCGTCTACGCGCCATACTCGACTCCCATCAGTCCTCCCCGTCTATGCCCCATACACGACTCCCATCAGTCCTCCCCGTCTACGCGCCATACTCGACTCCCATCAGTCCTCCCCGTCTATGCCCCATACACGACTCCCATCAGTCCTCCCCGTCTACGCACCATACTCGACTCCCATCAGTCCTCCCCGTCTACGCCCCATACTCGGCTTCCATCAGTCCTCCCCGTCTATGCCCCATACACGACTCCCATCAGTCCTCCCCCGTCTACGCCCCATACTCGACTCCCATCAGTACTCCCCGTCTACGCCCCATACTCGACTCCCATCAGTCCTCCCCGTCTACGCCCCATACTCGACTCCCATCAGTCCTCCCCGTCTACGCGCCATACTCGACTCCCATCAGTCCTCCCCCGTCTACGCCCCATACTCGACTCCCATCAGTCCTCCCCGTCTACGCCCCATACTCGACTCCCATCAGTCCTCCCCGTCTACGCGCCATACTCGACTCCCATCAGTCCTCTCCGTCTACGCCCCATACTCGACTCCCATCAGTCCTCCCCCGTCTACGCCCCATACTCGACTCCCATCAGTCCTCCCCCGTCTACGCCCCATACTCGACTCCCATCAGTCCTCCCCGTCTACGCCCCACACTCGACTCCCATCAGTCCTCCCCGTCTACCCCCCATATTCGACTCCCATCAGTCCTCCCCGTCTAAGCCCCACACTCGACTCCCATCAGTCCTCCCCGTCTACGCCCCACACTCGACTCCCATCAGTCCTCCCCGTCTAAGCGCCATACTCGACTCCCATCAGTCCTCTCCGTCTACGCGCCATACTCGACTCCCATCAGTCCTCTCCGTCTACGCCCCATACTCGACTCCCATCAGTCCTCCCCCGTCTACGCCCCATACTCGACTCCCATCAGTCCTCCCCGTCTATGCCCCATACACGACTCCCATCAGTCCTCCCCGTCTACCCCCCATATTCGACTCCCATCAGTCCTCCCCGTCTACGCCCCATATTCGACTCCCATCAGTCCTCCCCGTCTACGCTCCGAACTCCCTCATCACTTACGAACTCGAAGTCATTAAGGAAGCGAGCGCCGGACCCGAGCTCGAAACGCGGCACGAACATGGACTCGGTGTCGGTCTCGAAGTCGATGTCGAACTCCTCGTGGAAGATGGGCTGCATGCCCTGGATGGGCTCCGGGCCGCCGCGGTGCTCAGCACCAACCGGCTGGCGAGAGGACACACGCAGCACGGTCAGCAGACCAGCAGGGGTCGGCGGCTACGCCACAGATGGGTTACTGGGGGTCTGTGGCAACTGGTGGCTCATATACGCCTCAACAGACATGTCACTCGTGACTCGACATAAACTTAGCTTACCAAACGCGTATCAAAATGTATGATGAGGAAGTGTCAACACGAGAAGAGAAGTCACTCGGAATGATGATGCATTATAACTTCGCTTACAAAAAAAAAAACGAATGGCGTACGGGAAACAAATTTGTCTGCTTACCAACTTTTCAAGTCACACCCATATAGAAATTCCCACGAGGGCTAAGCGCTGTGCTGCCACCGAACCCGTGACCATGTCTCCGCTTATACAACAGTGTGCCGCCCCGGCAAGAGGACGGCCGACGTACCGGGGAGTCGAACATCACTTCAACGTCGCTGGGAGGCAGCGTCGGCTGGTCCACTTGGAACGGCACGCTGCACCACGAGTGGAGTCGCCCGTTCTGTAACGAAGACGGTCATAAGACGGTCATAAGACGGTCAGAAGACAGTCAGAAGACGGTCAGAAGACGGTCAGAAGACGGTCAGAAGACGAGACGGTCACAATACGGTCAGAAGACGGTCAGAAGACGGTCAGAAGACGGTCAGAAGACGGTCAGAAGACGGTCAGAAGACGGTCAGAAGCCGATCAGAAGCCGATCAGAAGCCGGTCAGAAGCCGGTCAGAAGACGGTCAGAAGACGGTCAGAAGACGGTCAGAAGACGGTCAGAAGACGGTCAGAAGACGGTCAGAAGACGGTCAGAAGACGGTCAGAAGACGGTCAGAAGCCGATCAGAAGCCGATCAGAAGCCGATCAGAAGCCGGTCAGAAGACGGTCAGAAGACGGTCAGAAGACGGTCAGAAGACGGTCAGAAGACGGTCAGAAGACGGTCAGAAGACGGTCAGAAGACGGTCAGAAGACGGTCAGAAGACGGTCAGAAGACGGTCAGAAGACTGTCAGAAGCCGGTCAGAAGCCGGTCAGAAGACGGTCAGAACTCAGGAGTGTTACCGGACCACACTACACACTACACACTACACGGTACAACATGGCACGCTGCACCACGAACTCGCAACCTTCGCTCGTGACAAAAGGAGAGGTCAAAATGGTTAGCATGCCACACTACTGCCCACAACACGTCACACGATACGTCGCACCACGAGTGCAGCCGTCCGCAGTCCGCCTGACGCTGGACGCTGGACGCAGGAGGCCGTCAGAAGGGTTAGCATACGACACTAACATGGCACGGTGTGCAGTATATCGATATCGATTATCACCACATACCGGCATATCGATTGTCAAACAACGGAATCCATACAGCCGAATTTCCATGGTCAATGCCGTATCTGCAAACAAATCGGAGCGGTCACAGGCGATCTAACCAAATAACTATGACCTTGAGCCCAACTATATCGGCTGACTCGCGCTAGAAGATCCCGAACCCCGCACCACAGCGGGCGCCTTGTGTTCACTGACCCTGACCTGGTGTTAACTGACCCTGACCTGGTGTCCACTGCCCCTGACCTGGTGTTCACTGCCCCTGACCTGGTGTTCACTGACCCTGACCTGGTGTTTACTGCCCCTGACCTGGTGTTCACTAACCCTGACCTGGTGTTCACTAACCCTGACCTGGTGTTCACTGCCCCTGACCTGGTGTTCACTGCCCCTGACCTGGTGTTCACTGCCCCTGACCTGGTGCTCACTAACCCTGACCTGGTGCTCACTGACCCTGACCTGGTGTTCACTGCCCCTGACCTGGTGTTCACTGCCCCTGACCTGGTGTTCACTGCCCCTGACCTGGTGTTCACTGCCCCTGACCTGGTGTTCACTGCCCCTGACCTGGTGCTCACTGCCCCTGACCTGGTGTTCACTGCCCCTGACCTGGTGTTCACTGCCCCTGACCTGGTGTTCACTGACCCTGACCTGGTGTTCACTGACCCTGACCTGGTGTTCACTGACCCTGACCTGGTGTTCACTGACCCTGACCTGGTGTTCACTGACCCTGACCTGGTGTTCACTGACCCTGACCTGGTGTTCACTGACCCTGACCTGGTGTTCACTGACCCTGACCTGGTGTTCACTGACCCTGACCTGGTGCGACTGGCGGTAGAAGAACAGGCCGAACAGCAGACAGGCAGAGAAGGTGAGCAGGATGCCAGTCAGGACGCAGATGCTGGAGCCGTTGACACGCCGGGCGCGCCGGGACAGCACCATGTAGCGGACCGCGTCAGAATCCACCTCGTCTTCTCCGCCGACAGCGGCGGCCAGCTGCGGGGGGGGGGGGGGGCAGAGAGGTTAGCCGGACACGAATCTGGGTCATATCCTCCCTTCCGGCAGCGGGGGATTGGGCAGAGGTCAGCCGGGACACGAAACACGGGGGGGGGGGGGGGGGGTGATAGACCGACATTGTCAGGGTGCATAGGATACAGTCGCTGAGACAGACCGACAGTGGCAGGATACATAGGATACAGTCGCTGAGACAGACCGACATTGTCAGGATACACAGGATACAGTCACTGAGACAGACCGACAGTGGCAGGGTGCATAGGATACAGTCGCTGAGACAGACCGACAGTGTCAGGATACAGAGGACACAGTCGCTGAGACAGACAGACAGTGTCAGGATACACAGGACACAGTCGCTGAGACAGACAGACAGTGTCAGGATACAGTCGCTGAGACAGACCGACAGTGTCAGGATACACAGGATACAGTCACTGAGACAGACCGACAGTGGCAGGATACATAGGATACAGTCGCTGAGACAGACCGACAGTGGCAGGATACATAGGATACAGTCGCTGAGACAGACCGACAGTGGCAGGATACACAGGACACAGTCGCTGAGACAGACAGACAGTGTCAGGATACAGTCGCTGAGACAGACCGACAGTGGCAGGATACACAGGATACAGTCGCTGAGACAGACCGACAGTGGCAGGATACACAGGATACAGTCGCTGAGACAGACCGACAGTGGCAGGATACAGTCGCTGAGACAGACCGACAGTGGCAGGATACACAGGATACAGTTGCTGAGACAGACTGACAGTGGCAGGATACACAGGATACAGTCGCTGAGACAGACCGACAGTGGCAGGATACACAGGACACAGTCGCTGAGACAGACCGACAGTGGCAGGATACACAGGACACAGTCGCTGAGACAGACTGACAGTGTCAGGATACAGTCGCTGAGACAGACTGACAGTGTCAGGATACACAGGATACAGTCGCTGAGACAGACCGACAGTGGCAGGATACACAGGATACAGTCGCTGAGACAGACCGACAGTGGCAGGATACACAGGATACAGTCGCTGAGACAGACCGACAGTGGCAGGATACACAGGACACAGTCGCTGAGACAGACCGACAGTGGCAGGAAAAAGTCGCTGAGACAGACAGACAGTGTCAGGATACAGTCGCTGAGACAGACCGACAGTGGCAGGATACACAGGACACAGTCGCTGAGACAGACCGACAGTGGCAGGATACACAGGACAGAGTCGCTGAGACAGACCGACAGTGGCAGGATACACAGGATACAGTCGCTGAGACAGACAGACAGTGTCAGGATACAGTCGCTGAGACAGACCGACAGTGGCAGGATACACAGGATACAGTCGCTGAGACAGACTGACAGTGTCAGGATACACAGGATACAGTCGCTGAGACAGACCGACAGTGTCAGGATACACAGGACACAGTCGCTGAGACAGACCGACAGTGTCAGGATACACAGGACACAGTCGCTGAGACAGACCGACAGTGGCAGGATACACAGGATACAGTCACTGAGACAGACCGACAGTGTCAGGATACACAGGACACAGTCGCTGAGACAGACCGACAGTGTCAGGATACACAGGACACAGTCGCTGAGACAGACCGACAGTGTCAGGATACACAGGACACAGTCGCTGAGACAGACCGACAGTGGCAGGATACAGTCGCTGAGACAGACCGACAGTGGCAGGATACACAGGATACAGTCGCTGAGACAGACCGACAGTGGCAGGATACACAGGACACAGTCGCTGAGACAGACCGACAGTGTCAGGATACAGTCGCTGAGACAGACCGACAGTGGCAGGATACACAGGACACAGTCGCTGAGACAGACCGACAGTGGCAGGATGCACAGGATACAGTCGCTGAGACAGACCGACAGTGGCAGGATACACAGGACACAGTCGCTGAGACAGACCGACAGTGTCAGGATACAGTCGCTGAGACAGACCGACAGTGGCAGGATACACAGGACACAGTCGCTGAGACAGACCGACAGTGTCAGGATACAGTCGCTGAGACAGACCGACAGTGGCAGGATACACAGGACACAGTCGCTGAGACAGACCGACAGTGGCAGGATACAGTCGCTGAGACAGACCGACAGTGGCAGGATACACAGGATACAGTCGCTGAGACAGACCAACAGTGGCAGGATACAGTCGCTGAGACAGACCGACAGTGGCAGGATACACAGGACACAGTTGCTGAGACAGACCGACAGTGGCAGGATACAGTCGCTGAGACAGACCGACAGTGGCAGGATACAGTCGCTGAGACAGACCGACAGTGGCAGGATACAGTCGCTGAGACAGACCGACAGTGGCAGGATACACAGGATACAGTCGCTGAGACAGACCGACAGTGGCAGGATACACAGGACACAGTCGCTGAGACAGACTGACAGTGTCAGGATACACAGGATACAGTCGCTGAGACAGACCGACAGTGGCAGGATACACAGGACACAGTCGCTGAGACAGACCGACAGTGGCATGATACAGTCGCTGAGACAGACCGACAGTGGCAGGATACACAGGATACAGTCGCTGAGACAGACCGACAGTGGCAGGATACACAGGACACAGTCGCTGAGACAGACCGACAGTGTCAGGATACAGTCGCTGAGACAGACCGACAGTGGCAGGATACACAGGATACAGTCGCTGAGACAGACCGACAGTGGCAGGATACAGTCGCTGAGACAGACCGACAGTGGCAGGATACAGTTGCTGAGACAGACCGACAGTGGCAAGATACAGTCGCTGAGACAGACCGACGGTGACAGGATGCACAGGATACAGTCGCTGAGACAGACCGACAGTGGCAGGATACACAGGATACAGTCGCTGAGACAGACCGACAGTGGCAGGATACACAGGATACAGTCGCTGAGACAGACCGACAGTGGCAGGATACACAGGATAGTCACTGAGACAGACCGACAGTGGCAGGATACAGTCGCTGAGACAGACCGACAGTGGCAGGATACACAGGATACAGTCACTGAGACAGACACAAACAATGAGGGTGATCACGAGTTTGACAAGATACAGGGAAGTTACAGGTAGTGATCAGGGACTGACACGATACAGGGAAGTTACAGGTAGTGATCAGGGACTGACACGATACAGGGAAGTTACAGGTAGTGATCAGGGACTGACACGATACAGGGAAGTTACAGGTAGTGATCAGGGACCGACACGATACAGGGAAGTTACAGGTAGCCATGACGATATTGAGTGCACCGCCCAAAGTGTGGCAAAGTTTAAATGACTGCCAGCAGCACCAGGTAACCATCTGTCTGTGACACAACAGGTCGATGCACAGTGTACCTGGTGGACATGCATAGTAATAATGCCGCGAAAAACGTAGGTGATTGGAGGAGGCAGACACAACATGACAACATGATGAATGCTGGAGAAAGCCATCATTTTCGAAACTGATAACAATGCAGTCGTGCTAGTGGATACACAGGACGAGCTGCAAAACAATATATGCAAATAATTGTCAAAATAATTGTAACATGTAACAGGATTGCATTAGCAATGAGAAAGATGACATAAAAAGAGTCATGTGTTATGCTTACCCCCTTCTCCAGGTTGTCATCCTCAGATGAGTCAACCAGATGAGTCCGCGCTGGCTCATCTTCCTTCTTGCTCACCTTCACCTTTGTAAGCACAGTCATGATGTTTGATTAAGTCCTCTTGAAGCCAATAATCATGCACCAGATCCGTGGACACTCTGAGGAATGAAATAGGAATAAGCAAGATATCTCTTCCATCAATGATCAAGGGCAAGAAGAGTAAAAAGTTGGTTTCAGGGAGGGAGAGCAAGTCCTAAAAATCCACACAATCCCAAAAGTCAAAACCTAATTGGATTTTTGCTTCCTTATGCCTGGTTGCGTTCTTTAAAACGCTTCGAATCGGAATTATGCGGGGAATGACGTCACAGGATGTCCTTTAAAAATTCCCCGCCGGTACCAGCTGAAATATTAAATTCATTCCCACCGGGACGAGGGCAAGGAAAAAAGCATCTCAAGCCAATATGGCGTCGTCATCACCATAGCGAAAACGTGTTGGTGACGATTTTAAGACAAACATGCTGCATTTGTTTATAAATTTAGTCCAAATGTTTTGATTGGATGGATTACCGGGCTCAGGATCCACACTAAGCAGAGCTTGTACTTGAGCTTGTCCCTGATTTCACCATCCGATCGGGCAATTCCAGATATACGGCATAATTTAGTTACGTCCCCCAACGACTGAGGACGGTCCGCCCGGGCTGCTGGCTTCATCTGACCTTGAAAGTAGCCGCTGCCACCGGCCACAAGTCATCCCCGCCAGGAGCAAATAGCGAGCGCCTATGCGACTCGAACCGACCTTGCCAGGGTGGGTCAGATCTAAAGCGTAGCGCTCTCCTGACCGAATTACACGGGCACACTAAAGAACATCCGAATAGCCCAAACAATGCTCCGAAACGCAGCGAGTGTCGCAATTCTGCCTCGGAACGTGACGTCACATTCCGATTCAGAATGGTCCGAAGAACACAGCCAAACAAACTTTCTTTAGCAAAAGTGTATTTTTTTCCTGTTAAAACTGGAAAATCTGTTAACTTTTTGACACTGAGGAGTCTCTTTTTGGAGGGGGGCATGGGGCATGAACCCGGGTCCCTTTGCCCCCCCCGCCTTGGACCTGCCAGTGACAAAACTTGGCAAACATCTCTTTAATTAATCATTAACATTGTGATCAGTTTCTCCTTAAACTCCATGCCCTCTCCTAATCTCACGTTTGAAACTTTTTAAGCCTACATAGCCTATACGGATCCTAGGATCCGTAGGATCCATAGGATCTTTGGCTATTTTCACGGTGTTCTGATATTTTGATCAACAGAAAAACTTACATGTGAAGAAGTAAGCAGGGAGCAATAAGTTGCAATGCCCCTAAGTGCTATAGCCCATTGTCTGTTGCCACAATCTGCAGTCAATGGTAAACACGCCTGGGGCATGGCCCATGTCTGTCAGTAAGCAAGTAGGTATCTCCCAAATCCAATTCATCCAGTTAACATCGCTGTTCGATCCTGCAACCATCTATTGATTTTAACTAGATAATCAGCAGAGCACACTCAATGGTTTTGATCAGCCATGCAGTCATCATCATTCTCCATTGGAAGTCAAAAGGACATGATAGTCCATTTAAACTCAGTTAATTCTGTGGAGCAAATTCGACTAACCAGCTCACATTTTTGCCTTTCAGATGTTTTATTTTTTTAAATTACATATGTCAAATACTCACACCAAAGCCAGCACAAATGTCAGCCGTCTTGCGGGTTCTAGAATAGTCCTGTTGCCATCTGAGCTTCCTACTGCTAGAGACATGCTGCAGCAGGCTGTATTGAATCGGCAACAAGGCGATGGCAGGAGGAGCTACAGTGCTGAGCAAATGATTTCCGGGCATCCTCCCACCTCTCCTAGCACAGTGGGAACAAACAAAACATCTCTCCAGTTCCCTGTGACCAACCACAGAGCCACAATATCTGCCAAGCTAATATCACTGTGGAACAATGCAACATGGCTTTGGCTGTGGCAAGGGACAGGGCAAGTGCCCAAAACAAGGAAAAATTCTTGCCTGCCAGTTATTCTTGCCTGCAGTGCCCTATGTTTCTCTGCCCAGAAGGAGGCTGTCGCAGCTGTGCCAATAGTGAAGGTATGCATGTGGCCTGTCATGTGGTGCGGAGTACACGCTCGCTACGTGGAGAGGCTGGAGCGCATGCGGCCGTGCCCACTCTGCCAATGGGACTGTCGCCGGACACCGCCGGCGAGGCGGCGGAGTTGGCCGCCCAGCTGCGGCGCGAGCTGGAGGGCTTGTCGTGCGAGCTGGCCGAGACGGCCGAGCGGCACCGCCAGGGCAGGGAGCGCTCCGATGATCTGCACACGCTGCGTCCCAAACAGGTCAGCGCCAGCAGATGCGGGACTTCAACGGATGCAGGAGATCGGCCACATCGGCCAGATAAAGTACCAAATCTGGCGACGTATGGCAGAAAAGCTGGAGAAATTAGAATAATCTGGGGAAAGGATGGGCATTCAACATGCATATTTGGAAATGTTTAATACAAAATCCAGACCTATCATACTTAGGGAGCCATAAGTCATTTATAAATATATATATATTGCTTTGAAATTAGGTTTGGGCATCGTCCATAGCTGGTCCTCAAATGTATATTCAGTTTTTTGGAATGTTTGCAAATTTTGATTTTGTGTATGTTTTTTTTTCAACAGCTTTTTATCACAAAATACAAATTTGCAAACATATTCTAAAAAAAGGAATATATATTAGAGAAGTTAACCAAGTCCCCACAAGCTAAATCCATTCTGATTTTGTTTTGCTGTTTCCCCAACTTCTTACACCTAAAGACGCCCTTTTATCACTACTCCATCTCATGTTTTAACTTGTTATGGTTTTCAATCTGAAATCAACACACCCTACTGCCATATTGGCTTGGGCTGCTTTTTCATTCCCCTCATTCCGGCCGGAATGACCAGAATATTCTGGCTAGACCCAATGGGGAATTTCTAAAGAATGGCCTATGACATCATTCCCCTTGGAATCCTGATTTTGAATGTTCTAAAGAATGAGGCCCAACACTTAAAAGGTTTCCACCAAAGCTTTAAAAACAGAGTTTCACAAATTTTGTCAAAGTCATTTCACAAATTTTGTCAAAGTCATTTCAACAAATTAATTTATGAGGTTCATCAGGTCCAGCGACCAGCATTCATCATAGGTTGTTGCGCAGGCCCTGACACTACCATCTTATAATTCAATTCCTGTCAATCAGCAGAATTAAGAAGTGAAAGCTTTACATGGTCATTGGTCAAGCACACCTGACTCCTGACCTTATGGGACATGGGTATAGTAAACAACCATAACACAGGACATGTCCTTATGCCAGAATTTGCATGCTATTCACAATATAGTGCTACAGTATACTGTATAACTATAGACTACATCACCAATAGCATGAAAAGCCTGAGGCCTGTTCAAGGCACTGCAGCCACCATAGCCAAAAGGGCGGGGTTTAATCGTCAGCTAATCATGAAAAAGCAGGTCCAGAGGGGTGACATCATACTTTCTGTGGTTCCTGCGGTTGCTCGGCAGCTGCAAAATAACTTTGACATAAATGGTGCGCATCTGACAAAGGTTGCACACTGTTTTGTAGGCATCACAGTTCACAGGTGGTTGTTTGCCCCAAAATAACAACTTGTAGTGACTTGTAGGTGTTCATGTAGTTGAGTGGCTTTGGAAAACATTCAGGGTTTTCATGAAATTGCCTATTTGTTGCAAACGTTACATGCACCATCTATCAGATGCCATCGGCAGCCGCAAAAGTGTTCAAGGTTGTTCAAATTAAGCTCTGCCTTTTAGGCCGCAGTCCTCTTGAACAGGCCTCTGGTGTTAGGATGTGTCTGGCATTACAGTTGTTTACCCTATGTCTGACTTTGGGGAGTTATAGTTAGGGAGTTTCATTGCATAGAAGGTCCACCACTATAATAATGCCTGTGAAGTGTGATGTGAAGTATCAATTTCATGCTTAATTGCCTACCATTCATCCTGCAAACAAACTGATGAGCTTAAATTAGCAAAATTTGAACATCAGAATGCAGAGGAAAATTATATTGATAATTGATATTGCCTTAGGGAAGACGCGGTTGCCGAAGGCGATAAGCCCCTTTGTGGGACCAGCCAGTTTATGTTTATACAGCCTTGGACCAGACTAAGGAATGTGATGAATTTCACTTACGTTTTCGAGGTACAAATAAATATGCTACAATTATAATCAAATCATACTGATGCTAAGTGAACCACAAAGTTCCAGAAGATATACCTACCCACCAAACCAAAACAGGCCAGCAGAGAACACGTACTGCGCGACTCGCTTTCTTGATCTCAATCTTGGTAATCCCCGGCCTTGAGCGACTAGAAGCCGCTTATTCCTGACATCCGATTTGTTAAGCTAAGTAGATGTCATCTAACTATGAAAATGGAAAAAAATAATCAATAAAGTATACAAATAAATCAGTTGGTAATATAGAATAAAATAAAAATAAAAATAAAAATGATCAAATATTATATTTGGATGCACATTTTTTATTTTGCAGTAATTTTGGAATAGTTGGCAAGCTTGGCTGTTAGTGGTTTTTAAGAAACATAATTCTATTTGCGCCGTTAATGTCTTTATCTTGTCAAAGTATTCGTCTTGTTTTTACACGCAATTTTTAGCCAATTAGTAATATCAACAGCAAAATAAAATCCAACCAAAAAGGAGTACTTAGATTTCTGCTGGTTGTGAATGTTTTCAATGTTGGAGTAATGAACACACTGTTAACACCGAAGCGCCATTTTTGCACCAAGTTGTGCAAGGCCATGCATGTTTCGTATTTGTGTTTTGTTGAGCCGAGTGTTGATTGAATTTGCGCGGTATATATTTCATAGGTCAATTTATTTGCACGGTTGCTCAGGTTTGTGAATATTAAAGTTTAGGCCAGGTTAAGTTTTTCTGAATTAAGACTATCTAGGACCTAGGCCGTACTACGACCGTCATAGTGTTGTCCTCGTGCACGCTTGCGCTGTGCTGCTCCTGTCTATTCAGTACCCTCTTTCACTTCAACTTGTTGATTCTTATATTCTTGATGGGATTAGGTTGGATAGTTTTTTGGTTCAGTATGTTCATTTTTTTTTCAGAATAAATTGCAAGGCACTTCTGGCAACTTTAACTTGTTCTAAGGAGTTATTTTTTCTGTTTGTGTTTGGGAAAGATGGGTGTTCATTTTGTGTTGTGTTGTGTTGTGTTAATTTTAGAGTTTTGCATATCATGATGTGGAAATATTAAAGTGGGCTAATAACATGATAGCTAATTTGTAATTATCAGGATTCCATGATGGGGTCTCCCCACAAAGAACAAATCTTTAACTTCTGACCTTTAACCCTCGCCCTACGGGGTCCTAAAACGACCCCCCTAAGGTTTTTCTTGCATAACTTTTTAGACATGTGGCGCATCTGGCTGAAATTTGCAGTAGCTAAGTATACAACAATTATATGTGTGCTTCAAAAATTTATTTGAAATTGGTTGAGAAATTTGGGAAATAATGATGTTTTGATGTCATGTTGGGGGAAAAATGATAAATGTTTGAAAAATTGTAGAAAACAGAGTTTTGAAGCAAATTGCAAATGCAATTAAGTAAAGATATTAAATGTCATTTTCTTTAAAATGGCGATCTCAGATTTGCGAAATTTTGGGTTTTTGACCCCCAAAATGAACAAAAACTTTTTTTTGAAAAATCACCACAAAATCAAAATTTTCAAAGATGTAAAAAAAAACCAGAGTATATTTGAGAGAACTGAGTATGGACAATACTCAAACCAAATTTCAGAGAAATATCTCTATTTTTGACTGTGATGGCTTTTGAAGTGTAAGAAATTCATGTAATTTTTTTAATAACTTTTTTTGACTTTTTTTGACCAGATACAAATAAATAATTACCTTTTCTGTATTTCTGAGACAAAACTGATCTAGGAACATGCCTTTTTATTTACATTTATCAATTTCTCGTTTGAGGTTTTCTGACAGCAAAATCGCTGTTCTGGACGTGGTTGATCAAGGTAATTCACTTGACCTGGAAGGTCCCTCGTTGACCCGAAACCTAAAAATTGCATACCGTTAGATTCCGAACATGACAGGCAACATGTTGGTTCTTACAGCGTTGCTCTATGTCGCTTGGTTTGGAAGTTAACAGGGGGGCCTTTTTAGGACCCCCCTAGGGCGGAGGTGAAAAAAGCCCCCGTAGGGCGAGGGTTAAAGGAAATAGTTCAACTTTGGAAATTTTTCAGAACACGATTTTATTATATTTTTTAATACAGTTTCTTTTTTTCTTTTTTAAAAAATATTTCTAAATTGCGCCAATTCAGGATAGAAGGTCGTACATTATTAATTTTATGGTGTGTGTTATCGGTCTGCACATGCACAGTGCTGGCACTTTCAGACAGTACAGTATATCATATATGCGCTGCATTCCTTCGCCAAAAAGTTAAATATGTTTGGCTGGAGAGTCTTTTCAGCCAAGAAAAGTTGCAGATAAGGATTTATCAACATGGGCTACAAAACTGCTATTTCAGTTCAAAACCCCATGTTGAAGGTGAACTATTTCCTTTAATTGGTTTCCCTTTCATCTACTTTCTTCGCATTGGGCTGCTTTGAGGAACTGTGTTCAATGTTCATTGATATTCCTTCTTATCAATGGTCATACTGACATGCCTACATGCTGTATTGATTATGTATGGCATAGCAGAGCAGAGCAGAGCAGAGCACAGTGATGGATGGCAAATTAATATTGATTTACCTTGTTTTAACTATTTGGAGATTATCTTAGTTTGTCAATCTGACCAACTTGGACAGTGTGATATTGATGCACTACAGTGTGTGAGATTGGGTAGATAGACATTCCCTCTCCTCCACTGCTGGCTGAACAATTTTTTGGGTACCTAATCCTGATTGAGGTTTTTGAGGCTCAACCAATTCCAACTGAAGGTGCAGGAATGAATGGAGAAACTGGAGCAGTGCCCAAGGATTAAGAATATTGGGTGGAGAGTAAATAACTCAATTGCAAGGGATAAAGCTTCCATCCTGTTTCCCTTGCTGGGATAATATTGTTTCCTTCATGAGAGCTCCATCATATAGTCAACCATTATTGCTTCCTTGCCTCTCAATTTTCCCTACTCTTAAAGGGAGTGTGCCTACTGTTTTGGAATGTCAAAAATATTTTTCATACGGTAAGTAGCTGTTGGTTTCTTTGTTGTATATGATGAAATTCACATCTGGAGCCCCTTTAGTTGAATTTTCACTTATATTGTTTTTTGTTTATTTTTGTTTCGATATCTATAAAGCGATCGCCACTATGGTGATGTTATGTAAACGGCGCACATAAGACAATACAATTACGGTCACATCATGCAAGATAGAAAGACGAGTTTTGCACAGCACGTTCTTGCCACTGTGAACTTTATTATGTGCAAGTTTCGTAGCTTAATGTGATATCTTCTTCAAAAAATGGCCATCGGCCATCATCGAAACGGCCATCATCGAAAAACATGATGGCCGTCCAGTTTCTGTTCGGCTGCTGTTATCAGCGTGCACAAGCTGTTTTGTTGAATTGCTATTGGCCGGGGCTAACAATATGTTAGCAGTTTAATCGATAGTTGCAGTGCTTCTAGTAGCGGAAGCCCTCTGGAGTCTACCCGATAACTTTTTGCTCCCAAGCAAATTCCTGGAATCTTTGAATATCTCAGCAACTAGGGTGAATCTGGAGAAATGATGTGATGGTTCAATTCAGAAAATTGTGTTCTATGGACCAGTGCCAGTAACCCCAACTAAGCGATGTGAGTAGGCACACTCCCTTTAATAAATCTGAATATATCTATCCCAGTTACAGATTTGGTGAGTTGGGGC
>JAXIVJ010004056.1:65000-82500 GCA_036785665.1 Chirona hameri
ATGTGGATGTGTATGTGTATGTGTTTGTGTATGTGTATGTGTATGTGTATGTGTATGTGTATGTGTATTGTGTATGTGTATGTGTATGTGTATGTGTATGTGTATGTGTATGTGTATGTGTATGTGTATGTGTATGTGTATGTGTATGTGTATGTGTATGTGTATGTGTATGTGTATGTGTATGTGTATGTGTATGTGTATGTGTATGTGTATGTGTATGTGTATGTGTATGTGTATGTGTATATGTATATGTATATGCATATGCATATGCATATGCATATGCATATGGATATGGATATGGATATGGATATGGATATGTATATGTATATGTATATATATATATATATATATATATATATATATATATATATATATATATATATATATATATATAAATCATATTAATATATGGTTCATGATGATTTTGATGATATCCTGACTCGTTTGTATGACTCGCATGATTGAGATGGGAGATATTGTCTGCTGAATATGAGAGTGCCCGAGGCTGTAACTCGGGAAAACTGTTCGAAGGACGAGGCAGAATATTTCACAGCGTGAATCTACGGCCCAAATAACTCCCTAGACATAGTTTTATCGAAATCTGAGATATAGGGTGTTATTTCGAGATTTTTTGGGTCGATCTGTCCTGGAATGACCCAGTTTTCTCCGCCATACGGTCTTTTCAGCTCATAATTATTTGAAATAGGTACTATTGGTTCCAAAAATAAGCGTCCCGCTGGGTTGGCCGGCACAGCAGTTAATTTGTAGTGAATACCGGCGTTTTGAACAGCCTGAAAGGTTAGACTGTACGGTGCACAACAATGCTGCGCGGAACAGCGTATACAGGCAGAGTGTAGCGTCAGTGTAGCCAAGCTGTATAGGCTGCCCCGCCGAGCACTAGAGTGTGTCGGACAGCCTACCTCCCAGACGACCGGGAATGGCGAGAATGCAGGTATTCACTACAGACTGTCGTCTAACCCAGCGGGACGCTTATTTTGGAACCAATAGCACATACTTAATGCTGATTTTTATACCCTTTGTGATCCTCTTGAGGTAGAACTTCCACTCCACACCCTAACTCAAAACTAACCCCATTTCTCTAGTTAATGACCTTCAACATCTTCTGGGTGAGGCACCTGAACAGCCCAATTATTCTTCTGGGTGTTATATGTAGATTCCGCTTCAAAGATCCTGATGTTGCAAGGAGATAAACTGTCATTGAAAAATACATTGCACTATTTTGCCTTGCATAATGTTGTTTCATTTTGACAGCTTTGATCTCTAATGTGAGCAGCTGGTTGACGAAGAATCAAAGAGTATCACCTCTTTGTGAAGCCATGGCAAACCAGCACGGACACCAGTGGTGAAGACAGAAGTTAAACAGGAGTTTGGCACTGTCTGGATTGAGGATGCCATGGTAAGAAGTTTCATCTGGGCTAGCTCATGGTATTTGGTTTCATGGCACTAAGTGACTTCATTGCTGTGGCAAGGATACACAAGCACTGGTCACTGATTGGTCAAAGATGACGACTGCCAGTCCGTCATCTTAACCATCAGTTTTTAACCAGTCCGGGACTGGTTAAAATGCCACGCAATATATATTGCAACAATGTTCACTGTGCAATCATACCTATTTTATGTAGTTTTATCACATTGTTTAAATTTCCTCTTAAACCTCACATGATACATTGACAAAACATACATTAACAATGATACATTGACAATGATACATTGACAATGATACATTGACAATGATACATTGACAATGATACATTGACAATGATCATTGACAATGATACATTGACAATGATACATTGACAATGATACATTGACAATGATACATTGACAATGATACATTGACAATGATACATTGACAATGATACATTGACAATGATACATTGACAATGATACAGTTGACAATGATGCATTGACAATGATACATTGACAATGATACATTGACAATGATACATTGACAATGATACATTGACAATGATACATTGACAATGATACATTGACAATGATACATTGACAATGATACATTGACAATGATACATTGACAATGATACATTGACAATGATACATTGACAATGATACATTGACAATGATACATTGACAATGATACATTGACAATGATACATTGACAATGATACATTGACAATGATACATTGACAATGATACATTGACAATGATACATTGACAATGATACATTGACAATGATACATTGACAATGATACATTGACAATGATACATTGACAATGATACATTGACAATGATACATTGACAATGATACATTGACAATGATACATTGACAATGATACATTGACAATGATACATTGACAATGATACATTGACAATGATACATTGACAATGATACATTGACAATGATACATGACAATGAGACATTGACAATGATACATTGACAATGATACATTGACAATGATACTTGACAATGATACATTGACAATGATACATTGACTGATACATTGACAATGATACATTGACAATGATACATTGACAATGATACATTGACAATGATACATTGACAATGATACATTGACAATGATACATTGACAATGATACATTGATAATGATACATTGACAATGATACATTGACAATTATACATTGACAATTATACATTGACAATGATACATTGACAATGATACATTGACAATGATACATTGACAATGATACATTTGACAATGATACATTGACAATGATACATTGACAATGATACATTGACAATGATACATTGACAATGAGACATTGACAATGAGACATTGACAATGATACATTGACAATGATACATTGACAATGATACATTGACAATGATACATTGACAATGATACATGACAATGATACATTGACAATGCTACATTGACAATGATACATTGACAATAATTATGTATTACATGTGCCATGTGCCATGTGAGTCTGATCAGTACTGCTGGAGCCGTTGTAGCACCTTTTACAGTTTAGATCACCCTGCCACAGCACCCTATCTCTTCAGGTGTGTCGCGGAAGATACGGGTCTTGCAAGTGACACCCACCAAGGCGCTGGCAACCAGCAGCGGCGGGGGCGGCGGCGGCGCCAGAGCCAGAGCCAGACCAGCCGCCGGCTCCGGTGTCGTACGGGCGATCGTCAACACCGCCCCCGCCCGGCCGCCGCCGGCTCGAGGGCGACCCAGCCCGCCGCCCGGCCGTCCGGCTCGGGCACTACACAGGTGTTCCTCGCCTCGGGCTCGGGCGCTCGGCCGGCGGCGGCGGGGCCGGGCGGTCAGCCGGCGGGACGCGTGCCGACAGTGCGTGTGGTGCAGCGTACGGTACAGGTGTCGGCTCCTGGCAGCAGCTCTGCCGGCGGTGGGGCCTCTGCCGCAGCCGCCGCGTCCGCAGCCGCAGCCACAGCCGCGGCAGACACCGTTCGCCTGGTAAGCATCGACAGGAGGCGGAGGCGGGAGGGTGGGTAGTTAACGGTCCGATTTATCGGCCCCGTGCGGAGCCAGGTCTGTTGGAGTTGGGAGGGAAATATAAATTCTGGCACATTGTTTCTAACAAATGTTGCTGATATTTTTATCTCTACTGTTTGGTTAAAACTGATTTTTTGTTCATTGCTTCTAGTGCAACATAATAGTTTTCTTGCAGTGTTTTGTTTCTCGTTTACACCATTGGTTGAATGTTCAGATGCCAGGGAATCACTTCGACCTGGAGGTAAATGAATCTATGTTAGCACCAGCTGGAGACATCAGTGTCACCATCGTAGCACTGGATCCTTTCTATCCTTTATTCTCCCTTCAAATCCGCCTGACCGTTCCACTGTGGCGATGTTTTCAGAGAGTCACCAGCGGCGGCAGCGGTCAACTCGCCCATCGCCCGGCTGCAGATGCAAGGTGAGGTGCCAGCACGCAGGGGACAAAGTACAGCTTATGGCGCCGACTGCCGTTGGTTTGCTGTTTACTCACTGGGGCCGGGTGCCTGTCGCCAGCGATAAGGGGGCAGGCGGTACATGAGATTTGAACTAGGCGCCATGCGATTTGAGCTACAAACAAGGCATGGCCAAACAACATGAGGGTTAACAGATGCATAGTGTGAGAATAGTGTCGCAAAACAATTTCGGAAATTGATATGGATGCATGCTCATGAGTGGTAGGTACTAGTGGTGCCAATCGGTACAATCATTTTCGGAATTCCGATTTGTCCGAAGACCGATTCGGTTTTCGGGACGGACATAAGCATATTTCTTTTCGGATACTAATGCCCGAGGATGGCTTGTCGCGAAAATCACTTAGTTACTTTTTTATTAAAAAAGAAAGTGTGCCACAGGTAATTTGTTTCCATATGCAACACCTTTTCTGCTTTCGGACAAATTTCGGACAAACAATGATTTTCGGACAGTTTCGGACATTGGACAAATATGTTCTGAAACTGGCACCACTAGTAGGTACCCTGCGAGTAAGTTCCTACAGTTCCACACATCAATTTTACCGCTTAATATTGATGCATGGTCATGAGCGATACCTTATGAATAAATTAACTAACTATTGAATGTATGCACATGCATGAAGTTGTGTTCGTGACACTGACTTGCGAACAACCTCGCTGTAATCTGTAAAGCCATGGCTGATGGGTCACTAACTTTCTATCTTTCTAATGTGAATGTGTAGTGTATGATCTATGTTGTACCGGCGAGCCGAATGCCTCCCCGTCTCGAGTGCTGACGCCCGGTGCCTCCCCGTCCCGAGTGCTGACGCCCGGTGCCTCCCCGTCTCGAGTGCTGACGCCCGGTGCCTCCCCGTCCCGACTCCCGAGTGCTGACGCCCGGTGCCTCCCCGTCCCGAGTGCTGACGCCGGTGCCTCCCCGTCCTGAGTGCTGACGCCCGGTGCCCCCCCCCCCCCCCCGTCTCGAGTGCTGACGCCCGGTCAGTCTGGGAATTTTGGCCATTTTCTGGACTTTTTGGGTCAAAGAATTTTGTTCTCTTCATTTTTGTTCAGGAAATTTGGTCTGTTTTCGCCTGATCTTACCGACATTGTAGTTAAAATATAATTAAATTTTCCTCACAAGGATTTAAGATCTATTACAAATCAGGATTTTTTACTTTTAAGTAAAATAATTAAAACAAAAATGAAAATCTGAACTTGCCTAACAATACAATTTTACTCTCCACCTATGGATTTTTACTCTCCGGGACCAGATCATGAAATGCAAAATCCAACACTGCGCCCGGTGCCTCCCCGTCCCGAGTGCTGACGCCCGGTGCCTCCCCCGTCTCGAGTGCTGACGCCCGGTGCCTCCCCGTCCCGAGTGCTGACGCCCGGTGCCTCCCCGTCCCGAGGTGCTGACGCCCGTCTCCTCACGCCGTCCACAGATCGTCAGCAGGCCGGCCTGGGCACACCCGGCCGCCAGGGGGCGCGGCAGGTCACCCCTTGACGCCGACGGTACGTACTGCACTAGCCGCCGGGCCCCGTCCTCCGGTGCGCGCGCCGCTGGACCAGAGCGGCTCTGTTGAGAGGCATGTTAGCCGCGAAGACGCTGGCTTCGCTGTGGTCGCTCGCGAAAGGTTCTGAATGGCGTCACACATGCTAGGATACCGCTGTATCGTTGCTTTTTTGGTGGACATCTGTCCGTATGACAATACAGGAAGCATAGTGTAGTACATGTATAGTGTGTTTACACTGTACAGTGCTCGTACGCTATGTCCGTAAGTCTGTGACGATGTCCTGTGTGTGTGTGTGACGTCAGACGAGCGCCGGTCGCCTGCTGTTGCCGGCCGGCGGCTCCCCGGCCACGCCCGTCGCGCGTCGGCGGCCGGCACCTCCGGCAAGCGGCCCGGTCAGTCGCCGCACCTCTGGTCCGACAGGTGAGGCTGCACGCGGGTCTACACACGGCGCTGGGACCCAGGACACGTGACGCAGGGCACGTGACACGGGACACGGGGCACGTGACACGGGACACGTGACACGGGGCACGTGACACGTGACACGGGGCACGTGACACGTGACACGGGACACGGGACACGATACATGGGATACGGGACACGGGACACGGGGCATGTGACACGGGGCACGGGACACGTGACACGGGACACGGGACAACGGGACACGTGACACGGGACACGGGACATGGGACACGTGACACGGGGCACGTGACACGGGGCACGTGACACGTGACACGGAAACGGGAAACGTGACACGGGTAAACTACACGGCATGACATGTGACGCACTGCGTGTGGTACATGATACGTGCCTCTCGTGACCATGACACACAGTACATGTCTCATGAGACACGACATTTACTGCGATACACGACTCACATCGCGACACGCTGCGCGTGACACAGGATACGTGTCTCAGGAGTCACGATGCGCACGGCAAAGCATGGTACGCGGCACACCGCGGCGAGAGAAACATCCGGCTTCCGGCGGCGGCTTCCAGATGATGTCATTGTTATGGTCATGGTTTTCTACGCCACCTGTCTTAGGTTCGGTTCCCGAAGTTAACAAAAAAAAATGCGATCGGACCTCCCTGTATTTTCTATCGGATGAGCGGGCGATGCTATATAATATGTGCATCAGGTGCGTCGTTAAGCCCCAATTTGAAAAAGAATTAGGATGGCTTTTTGATCGTTTTTTTGTGTGTGTGTGTGTGTGCCTGACGCAATGCGTTGCTGTTGTGCATGATGCAGTGTATCAGGCGAATTGGTTCGAGGAAGGATCGGGGAGATCGCTTCAGTAATGCGGCGTGATTGGCTGTAAAAGAAGTAACTGAAGTTTGTGAACACGGGACTATAGGACCACTTACCACTTATTTATGCACCTTAATCTATTCCCGATGAAACGTGAACGGTAACTGAAATGGGTGGCTATCTGATGAGTCATGTCCACGACATGTTAAGTATAATATTAAGTATCTCGAGTTTTCACAACTTCTCATTATTATTAGCGCGCGTTTCCGGATGCCTAAACTCGTGTGTCTGTAATCGTGATGATTACCGGGCTGTGTGCTCGCTCCCTGACCGTGTGCTTTGTTGGCAGCAAGCGTCGCCGATACGACAAGAACGCCAAGGGCCTTCGTCACTTCTCTATGAAGGTCTGCGAGAAGGTTCGCGAAAAGGGCGTCACGACATATAACGAGGTACGTGTCTTCACTGCCTTCCCTTGCCCCCCCCCCCCCCCGACCACCCGTGTCAATCGGAGAGTGAAAGAAAGTTAGATATATTGAGAAATGAGCCCCGATCGCTTCGGTCCTCCGTCATGCCATCGCCTGCCTTGTCCGGTAGTTCGCCTAGTAAGTATCCATGACCTTGGTAAGCGACCCAGCGGCCACTGCTCAGGGAACCGCCTGTCCCTCTCCGTCCCTCTCCGTCCCTCTCCGTCCCTCTCCGTCCCTCTCCGTCCCTCTCCGTCCCTCTCCGTCCCTCTCCGTCCCTCTCCGTCCCTCTCCGTCCCTCTCCGTCCCTCTCCGTCCCTCTCCGTCCCTCTCCGTCCCTCTCCGTCCCTCTCCGTCCCTCTCCGTCCCTCTCCCTCCCTCTCCCTCCCTCTCCCTCCCTCTCCCTCCCTCTCCCTCCCTCTCCCTCCCTCTCCCTCCCTCTCCCTCCCTCTCCGTCCCTCTCCCTCCCTCTCCGTCCCTCTCCGTCCCTCTCCGTCTCTCTCCGTCCCTCTCCGTCCCTCTCCGTCCCTCTCCCTCCCTCTCCGTCGCTATCCCTCCCTCTCCGTCCCTCTCCGTCCCTCTCCGTCCCTCTCCGTCCCTCTCCGTCCCTCTCCGTCCCTCTCCGTCCCTCTCCGTCGCTCTCCCTCCGTCGCTCTCCCTCCGTCGCTCTCCCTCCGTCGCTCTCCGTCCCTCTCCGTCCCTCGCCGTCCCTCTCCGTCCCTCTCCGTCCCTCTCCGTCCCTCTCCGTCCCTCTCCGTCCCTCTCCGTCCCTCTCCGTCCCTCCCCGTCCCTCTCCGTCGCTCTCCCTCGTCGCTCTCCGTCCTCTCCCTCCCTCTCCCTCCCTCTCCCTCCCCTCTCCTCCCTCTCCGTCCCTCTCCGTCCCTCTCCGTCCCTCTCCGTCCCTCTCCGTCTCTCTCCGTCCCTCTCCGTCCCTCTCCGTCCCTCTCCGTCCCTCTCCGTCCCTCTCCGTCCCTCTCCGTCCCTCTCCGTCCCTCTCCGTCCCTCTCCGTCCCTCTCCGTCCCTCTCCGTCCCTCTCCGTCCCTCTCCGTCCCTCTCCGTCCCTCTCCGTCCCTCTCCGTCCCTCTCCGTCCCTCTCCGTCCCTCTCCGTCCCTCTCCGTCCCTCTCCGTCCCTCTCCGTCCCTCTCCGTCCCTCTCCGTCCCTCTCCGTCCCTCTCCGTCCCTCTCCGTCCCTCTCCGTCCCTCTCCGTCCCTCTCCGTCCCTCTCCGTCCCTCTTCGTCCCTCTCCGTCCCTCTCCGTCCCTCTCCGTCCCTCTCCGTCCCTCTCCGTCCCTCTCCGTCCCCTCTCCGTCCCTCTCCGTCCCTCTCCGTCCCTCTCCGTCCCTCTCCGTCCCTCTCCGTCCCTCTCCGTCCCTCTCCGTCCCTCTCCGTCCCCTCTCCGCCCCTCTCCGCCCCTCTCCGCCCCTCTCCGCCCCTCTCCGCCCCTCTCCGTCCCTATTCGTCCCTCTCCGTCCCTATCCGTCCCTATCGTCCTATCCGTCCCTATCCGTCCCCTATCCGTCCCTATCCGTCCCTATCCGTCCCTATCCGTCCCTATCCGTCCCTATCCGTCCCTATCCGTCCCTTCCGTCCCTTTCGTCCCTTTCCGTCCCTTTCCGTCCCTTTCCGTCCCCTTTCCGTCCCTCTCCGTCGCTCTACCTCCCTCTCCCTCCCTCTCCCTCCCTCTCCCTCCCTCTCCCTCCCTCTCTGTCCCTCTCTGTCCCTCTCCGTCCCTCTCCGTCCCTCTCCGTCCCTCTCCGTCGCTATCCGACCCTCTCCTCTGCTCTGCGCGAGGCGCGATGGATGGATAAAGACAATCAGCAGACTGAGTCCGGCCGGGCGGGGCTCGGCCCTGTGCTGACGTAGCGCTGTCCGGGTTTGACGAGGATGCGATGATCCTGTGACAGACTATTGGCGGGGTCAGAGTGGGCCGGCCTCCCAGGCAGTGCCGATAATGGCGACCAGGCCAGAATGACCGCGGGTGGCATGCGAGCAGTGCCGTGTCTGCTCGCCAAATTGATGTCAGCCAAATGAATGTGCTAAGACAAAGTTGGTGTGGAGTATGCAGTGGTTAGAGTTACGCGATGGTGTTGATCGTGATAATGTTTGCGGCTGCGATTGCGGGATCCTTGGTGTGTATGTAAAAGAAGGGATGACAGACCTTGGCGCTGTCGGGCAAATCCAGTTAGTAGTATGTGAAAGCAACCGCTTCGTTCAATGCTCGATCAGTGTTATTTGTGGCGTGAGGTGACCATTTTGTATTCCCACTTAATCAGCTCGCATTGACACTTTTTGGCCATTGATGCCACTTTCCCCCGTCTCCCTGCCAACAGGCTCCGATCCGTCCTCTTCCTGGAACGCAACTCACCCGTTTTCCGTGCCTTTCCAGCCTCCTTTGTGGAACTCGAGTCCCCTTGTTGGAAGTGCCCACCACAGACCTGTTGCCTCGGCGCTTTGTCGCGTGTTGACCGGTCTGGAATTGGCAGCCGAGCCTGCGTCACATCCTCGTGAGCCGTCTGGCGGTCTGACACAGTCTGGTGCCGACGCAGGGCACTTAGCCGTGTCCACACGTCTCTCTCAGTCGGTCGAACTGTCCCCGGCACACACCCGCCCGCCGCCGCTCTATCGCCTCGGTGCTGAGTGATTCCGCCTCCCGGCGCCAGGTGGCGGACGAGCTGGTGGCCGAGCTGTGCCCACCAGCCGGAGCGGTAGCTGGGGGCTCACCCGATCAGCAGTATGAACAGAAAAACATCCGGCGACGCGTCTACGACGCGCTCAACGTCCTCATGGCGATGCAGATCATCAGCAAGGAGCGCAAACAGATCCAGTGGCTCGGGCTGCCCCCGATGACGCCGGCAGTTACAGGTGAGGTGGAGTGATGGGGAGGAAAGGGATCAACTGGGTCGGCCTGCCGCCCATGACGCCGGCAGTACAGGTGAGGTGGAGTGATGGGGAGGAAAGGGATCAACTGGGTCGGCCTGCCGCCCATGACGCCGGCAGTACAGGTGAGGTGGAGTGATGGGGAGGAAAGGGATCAACTGGGTCGGCCTGCCGCCCATGACGCCGGCAGTACAGGTGAGGTGGAGTGATGGGGAGGAAAGGGATCAACTGGGTCGGCCTGCCGCCCATGACGCCGGCAGTACAGGTGAGGTGGAGTGTTGGGGAGGAAATGGATCAACTGGGTCGGCCTGCCGCCCATGCCGCCAGCGGTACAGGCATGCTGTTCAAAGCTACGAAGGAAAGCAGATCAAATCCATCATAATGTCCATGATGATGATGATGATTATTTGGGCTTTCGGCCGCTCCGACGGCTAAAGTCATTTGGCGCCCATAACGAAAGTTATAAAGTTATCGGGAGCGATATAGCCTTCGTATTTGGCGCGCCCATAAACAGCAATCATCATAGCTAGTGGCTATGGCGAGTACACTGTGGATGAGCTGCTGGCAGAGATGAAGCCAAATAGTTGGTCTTTTTGTAGAAAAGCTGAGTCGTCCCCTAAACTTTGACACATTGTTAACGCCGTTGCGTTATGGCTGAGGTACCGTAATCGTTCTCCTGTAAGGTGCGGTCAAGTAATCAGCATATGTTTGGCAGCAAGTGGAATACCACATCGTGGACAAAGTGGCCTGTCAGTACCACGTAGCATAAATTATGTGCATGATAGCAATCGGTATTACACTACGAGCACCAGATGACAGGCGTCCTGTCTGCCACACATCGCAGCATATTTACCTCATTGGCCTGGCAGCAACCACAGGCTGGCTCATGTTCGCGCGAACAATAATCACCTTGGAATATGCAGCTTGGGCGTAGTTATTCGTGGTGTCTGGACAAAATGGCGAATGTCATTTTGCCGATTGTCTTTTTGCCAAATGCAGATTGTCGAAGGACACTTTGACGACATGTCTTTTTGTCGAAATGTGAATATGCCGAAAGCAAAATGGCGAATGCTAATTGTCGAAATGCCTCTTTGCGACGTGTCAAAATGTCGAAATGTCTTGTTGCCGACATGTCATTTTGTCGAAATGTCATTTTGTCGAAATGTGAAAAATATAAATGTTTTTGCCGATTGACATTTTGTGGACATGTGCAAAGGTCGAAATGCCTTTATGCCGAAATGAAATGTTGTCGAAATGTGAGAAAAAAATCGAAATGTCTGTGCCGAATGCCACTTTGTCGACGTGTCAAAAGGTCGAAATGTTTTTTTGCCGAAATGTCATTTTGACATGTGAAGAAATATAAATGTTTTTTTTGCCGAATGTCATTTGTCGACATTTGAAAAGGTCGAAATGTTTTTTTTTTGCGAGCACATCCTGCTCCACTGCCCCTCCCTTCCTCCTGCGGTTTTGCACCATCCACCAGGTTTGCATTAGAGGTGACAAAAGCTATCGGCAGGTTTCAGAGCCCCTCTGCAGCTTTTTGAAGGTGAATTAGCTGACAAAAAAATCCTGGTACCCAACTAGGCCAGCCAGGGCCTGGCTACCTCAGCGACGCGCCGGCTGCATTGCTGGGCAATAACAGTGTCGCTGTGTCATGCGGTGATTCCCAGATTTTCACCAGATTTCCCAGAGCTTTTCAACAGAGTTTCAAGATTTTCCATAGTAAACAACACCTGCTGCACGTAAGTAGCACTATGGCTAGCTTCCGGCTTTCCGGCTTGCGCCGGAAAATGATGTATAGTACGACTAGGATCGCGTGGGTGCCTGCACTCCGCGGGCAACTACTATGCAGGGTCCCTAGGATTGCTTTGGAGCTGGGGTATGGAGTGGGAAATTCTGGCTAAAAATAAGCATAAAGAGTGGAAAATTCAGCAAAAAAACATATGTACTCGGGCTCGGCAGACTGGTTATTGATTTGACTGATCGAATCGATTGGAATCGTTCAATCAAAATCCCTTCAATCAAAGAAGAATCGATTCACCACCGGATTTTTTTATCATGAACCATGATTGAATCAAAACCCGCATAGAAACAAGGCTGATTGAGTCAAAAAGACTGCAATACTATTTCAATGGTGAGTCAAACGTGATTTGATCAAAAAATGTTTTGATTCTTTGAATCGGAAAGAATAATTTCTCAAAATTGGTTATCCATGAATCAAACGGTGACTGCATCATTAATATTCCAAAATGAATCGTGATCAAATCCTTCAAAAAGGTGAATCACTAACCAGTCTGGTACTCGGTTATATCAATGCCCAATTACCAGCTCACCAGCTCACTATATCTATGACAATTCTTACCTGTCTTTCCCTCCACAGGCTGTTCCTATCATTACATCCATAAATCAATATCAGGGTTCCAATTATCCGATAGGTACTTTTTAAAATAAGAGTGGAAAATTCACAGTAAACTCGTGAAAAAGAGTGCAAAAATAGCATCCACAGGGTGTCATTTTCCTCCCAAATTTATCAATGCTTAGGACACTGCTACTATGAGCATTGAGCAGCGATAGCCGGCTCCGCTTTGGTTGCCGGTGGAGGATCGCTGTTGATGCTTATGATGATTGGAGCGCACAAACAATATTGGCACATGCCAATTGCTGCGCATGGCACCAAGGGCATTCGGCATTCGGCAAAAAAACGAACATTTACCATGTCGATAAAATGACATTCGGAAAAAAGGCATTTCGATTTTTTCACATGTCGACACAATTACATTTCGGCAAAAAGGCATTTCGACCTTTTCACGCGTCGACAAAGAAACATTTGGCAAAATTACATTTCGGCTTTTTCACATGTCGACAAAATGAATTTCGGCAAAAAGACATTTCGATCTTTTCACATGTCGGCAAAATGACATTCGGCAAAAAGACATTTATATTTTTCACATGGCAAAATCGTATTTCGACCTTTTGACATGTCGGCAAAAAGATATTTCGACATTTTGACATGACGGGCAAAAAGGCATTTCGACAAAAGGGCATTCGCCATTTTGCTTTCGGCATATTCACATTGCGTCAAAAGGGCATTTCGCCAAAGTGTCCTTCGACAATATGCATTCGTCAACTGACATTCGGCAAAATGACATTCGCAATTTTGTCCTGCAACCGTTACTTGTTCGGCCACCAGAGCGGCAGCTTAGGCATTCGTTTGACCTTCAACGCCTGCCTGTGCGTTAATATTTTACAATTTGTTTTTATTATTCATTTCTCGAGCTTTTTGCATTTTGTGTCGTGGCGCGTTGATGTTGTTGTTATTATTTGTCATGTTCTTGTTGGGTTAGTCTGTACGCCTCACTGGACCTAATCGTCTGTTTCGATTGCCGTTTCCTTACCACGGTCTCAAGGCTGTTTGCATCCTTTTTGACCCTTCTGTATTGTGCCCACACAGAGTAATCGTCTGCATGCAGTGGTATCAGGCATGCTTGTTTGAGTATTGCCAAATATATCGTTATAAAACAATGAACAAAGTCCTTGTACATTGCGTTCTCCATTTTGTAAATATTTGGCATACTACCGCATTTCACTTGGAAGGTTTTGTCATTCAAATATTATATAAAATGTTGCATCAGGCATGCTTTGAAGCTATTCCGTTACATTTTTGTGAGTAATACCTCTTTTGATGTCAGCTTTATGGGCTTTTAGGAAAACTCCCAGTGCGTGTTCGCTGTAGGAATATTCTTCCTTATTTCGTTTTCCAGCCGTGCCGTATGGTATCTTGTACACCTTCATTTTCTAAAGGCACATTGAAATTCGGAGATCATATTTTCCTTTCCACGTCGTACCAAGCCAATGGCCTCGTCACTATTCTTTCCATGACCCTAAACAAAACAAAATGCTGGTTCGACAGGCGACAATATTTATGTTTATCGTACTGTTTTTCGGGGCGCTATCATTCTGTTGTAAGTGGTTTTGTGTTAATAGTTTAACGAATGCCTAGTGGACCTTACCAGATCCTGTCGATGTGCCACAACATACAGGAAAGTGTTTTGTTTGTTCTGTGTTGTTTTTTCATGAAGAAAATGGCGTTATACAGTTCCCAGTGGTCAGATTCATTAGTTTGGAATTTATTTGATCACATCGTTTAATTTAAGTGCTTCCTAAACAGCGGTCAGTGTTTTTTTAAAAATATAAAACAAAATGGAAGACATGTTAGAGTAATATCGCCTCAAAATATTTCCTTCATGTATATGGTCCATTGCGTGACAAGTCACAACTACACTTTTCGATGCCGGTAACCCCCTCTCAAGTTTCTCCGCAGCAAATTAACGGATACCAATATGTGTGTGTGTGGTGTGTGTGGGGGGGGGGGGGGGGGGGGGGGGCGTATGATTAAACAATACATATGGTAATATTTTGCCATCATTCTTTGTATTCACCTTCAAATTTCCGACCTCGCCCTTGCCCAAGCATGCCTTGCTTATATGTATTATGTGTTTAGTTTGCTTGCTACGTCTCATCTGGTTTTGTCTTTTTGCGACCCAGTAATGCCTCATTTACATTCAGTGTCCCAAAATTCACTTTTTGCCTGGGCGTCAGAGTGGAAAGCTCGAGCCAAAGAAGACCATGAGAGTGGACAATTATGTAGACAAAAGTGCACAATTGATTTTTGCTTTGAACATGAAAAGCAGTAGTTTTCGTTGAAATCACCGTATAAGACATATATTTATGCACATGCAACACGACGCACGAGTACGAATATGCAGTAATAAGCGATAACATACGAATGCACATGCTTCCCAACGACCCTCCTTGCATACGACAACAGACTATCTGACTACGTGTCAACCCCTTCACCCCATCAGCTGACAGTCGGTCTGGGCGGGGACGGGGTGGGGACTGCGGGACGGCCACCGGCGGTGGCTCCCGGCAGAAGGGCAGACGCCAGCTCCGCCGCACTCAGCTCCGATAGGGCTTTCGAGCTTCTGGCGGCGTAGCAAAGCATGTAGGCTGTTGCATCTTGGACCCTGGCGGCTGTGCACTCCTGGACATTAATGTCGTCGGTGAGGAACCAGCTGGCGGCCGGCTGGTTGAGACAGTAGGCAGTGAAGTGGCCGCTGTGTTGGCCGCCATGGTGCTCCACCACCCCGTACAGGTCGTACACCATGCCATGCGTGTTCAGGTGCGGGCAGGTCGCCATCTGACTCAGGTCAAGGTCGCGCAGTGGGAATGCCACTGGCGCATGGGCCTTCCTTGCGGTGGTGCCAGTGAAACTGAACCGTTTCAGATGGAAGATAATGACCGGTGGTAGGCGGCAGAAGTCTAACTTCTTGTTGGCATCCTGGCTATGCCGACAGTTCGGGCGTCGCCAGTCATTGATTAGGTCACCGGAGAGGTACTGATCGAGACAGTGACGCAGACCTCCACTACCTGATGTCGCTACCGGCAGCGGAAGTGACAGCAGCGAGAATGTCTCGAATGTGGCCGACTCAAACCCGCAGGCAGTGCAGCACAGTGTCGACTTTTGCAGGCCGTGGAATAGTCGCGTCACAATTGAGTCATTGGAGCTCTTGTACAGCTGCCAGACTGTCCCGGCTGCCTGGGAGTCGGACAAACCGCCGGGCAGATAATCGTGCAGCCACTCCAGCAGTAGGATGATGAACTCATGAGCGTCATGCATGAGCCTGCCGCCAAAGTCCGTGCGGCGCGCGCATATCTCGGCGCGTAGCCGGTGCGGCGAGACGAACTGTAACTTTCGCGACCATATGACACCCATGAGCTGCGCGACTTCCTTTGCCAACCTACCCTGACTTGCCGAGTGCCTGTTGACATCTTCATTGGAAAGATCGCTGGTGATATAGTTGACGAAGTTCTGTGTGTGCGCCAGGACCTGAAGCGCAGCGTTCATGTAGCAGGTATTTCCGAGATTTTCAAGACCAGTGGCAACGGCCGGTAGGCATGTAGTTGGGCATTTTGTCGTGAGATACTGATTGGCCCGGGAAGGTGTCCGCACCCACCGCTCGATAGCCTCTTGGCTTGCTTGGTTGGCTGAGGTCTGACTTGCTGTCGGCTTGGCTGAGGTCTGACTTGCTGTCGGCTTGGCTGAGACCTGACTTGCTGTCGGCTTGGCTGAGACCTGACTTACTGTCGGCTTGGCTGAGGTCTGACTTGCTGTCGGCTTGGCTGAGGTCTGACTTGATCCCGGCTTGGCTGAGACCTGACTTACTGTCGGCTTGGCTGAGGTCTGACTTACTGTCGGCTTGGCTGAGGTCTGACTTGCTGTCGGCTTGGCTGAGACCTGACTAACCATCGAGGACAAGGGTGGCGAGGGCCGAGCATGCTCCTTTGTGCCATCTGGAGAACAGCATTGTCCGTGGGTTGTCCTCGCTTTGTCTGTGGCCGCGGTGGCGAGGACTGCAGCGGCGTTACCTCGTACGATTGCGATCGAGATGCGTTGCAATAGCCATTCGGTCTCTCGGCGCGCGGCGCATAATATATATATATATATATATATATATATATATATATATATATATATATATATATATATATATATATATATATATATATATATATATATATATATATATATATATATATATATATATATATATATAATATTATATATATATATATATATATATATATATATATATATATATATATATATATATATATATATATATATATATATATATATATATATATATATATATATAATATATATATATATATATATATATATATATATATATATATATATATATATATATATATATATATATATATATATATATATATATATATATATATATATATATATATATATATTTATATATATATATATATATATATATATATATATATATATATATATATATATATATATATATATATATATATATATATATATATATATATATATATATATATATATATATATATATATATATATATATATATATATATATATATATATATATATATATATATATATATATATATATATATATATATATATATATATATATATATATATATATATATATATATATATATTATATATATATATATATATATATATATATATATATATATATATATATATATATATATATATATATATATATATATATATATATATATATATATATATAATATATATATATATATATATATATATATATATATATATACATATATACATATATACATATATACATATATACATATATACATATATACATATATACATATATACATATATACATATATACATATATACATATATACATATATACATATATACATATATACATATATACATATATACATATATACATATATACATATATACATATATACATATATACATATATACATATATACATATACATATATACATATATACATATATACATATATACATATATACATATATACATATATACATATATACATATATACATATATACATA
>JAXIVJ010004057.1:0-70000 GCA_036785665.1 Chirona hameri
CCCCATAATAAGTCAATGGGGAAATATACAAATGCTAAGGATATACATGATATTAGTCCAATTACTTCTGGATCATGTTATTATAGGATATTCTTGATGATCCAAGTGTGAGTTTTGTTCAGTGACTCCTATTGGGTCATTTGAGGTCATGCGAGGTCACCATCACTTTTTTGTCAATAACTCCCGACATAATGAAGATAGAAGAGTGAAACAGACATCAATGTGTTTGTCTCGTCGAGACACGTCTCTCCATATGCAACATGTCATACTTGGGTCACCACTTGACCTTGACCTGAGGTCAATTTTTTTTTTTAAAGTTGATTTAACAAGGTCACGATGTACATCATTCAAAGCGCCTTGACAAGATAAACAAAATGGCGTAAACAGTTTTCCGTTATCTTTATTACATAAAAAGTTAATAGCGAAAAACGATTTACAAAAAAACGTAATTTTTCACCTCTGGAGCCTCAAATATTGACCTGAGATCAAATTTGAAGACACCTTAGCGATTGCAAATTTCACTGGCTAGCGTTTGCTTTTTTCGGTTTGTTTCTAACTAGCATAGTTTCTGAGATATATGGGAATTTCTGGAGCGATGTCCTAAAACAGGAAAAACTGGAAAATTTGACCTTTGATGACCTCTGGTGACCTCAATTTTGACCTGACCTAAAACAATACTGAAATACTTTCGATAGAACATGTATCAAGCTATCAAATGCCATTTTCCGCTTCTCGCTACGTAGCGTAGTTTTCGAGATCTCAGGGGGGCGGGGCGGAAATCAACCCCCCCTGCAGTTCGTGTTCGGCGCAAAGCCCCTGCAGTGCGCGGGTTAACCGCGCCCGGGAGGGGGGGGGGGGCAGAATCTGGCTCCTCCCGGATTTTCTCAGTATCTTGAAAACTATTATAGATATTGACGTGAAACGTTCCGTACCTTATGTTGCATCCATTTTACGTCTTCTCTCAACATGTCAGTTGGGCAAACTACAGAAGCGATAACAAATAGATCAATCAATTTTTAGATTTTGTTATACCTAAGCAGTATCAAACTGTGAGGCCTGTCATTAGGACAATTCGGAGCAACATACGCATACTCGGAGGTTAAAAAGTGTCGGAGAACATGTTGTCCATCAATATATCGAACGCTACAGCGCCTTCGGCGCCGGGAAATCCTTTGCAAGAACGTCGTCGCGGCGTCTTCGGCGCCGCGGTGCCCCAGGGCGCCGTTTTCTAAGGCAGGGGGCTTCAGCCCCTACGCCCCCCCTGGATCCACTACTGTTAGACGCACCGTCTCTTACGGTCACACGGCGCCCATTTTAATATCATCGTGCTCGTTCCGTCAAGGAGATTCGAATCACACCATGGTGACCAGGCTACCTAAGTCAAATTCGAAATTTGACCTCAGGTCAAGGTAATTTAAGGTCATGAGGTGAACCAGGTATGTCGTGCTGTGCAATGTCGGACGCGTCTCGACGAGGTATACAAGTGGTGCAGGTCTCACGTTCTTATCTTCATTTTATTCCGCCGCCTGCAGGCGAGCGCGACTGGGCTGGACGCGCGGCCGGCACGCCGCGCCCGTGCTCGGGCGGTGTAGCATTGTTCTCCCTACTGTTAAGAATGCAAACAAACGGACAAAATAGATGGCATTGCAGATATTGCTTGGCATGCGGTTAGATAACGGATATAGGCCGGAGTCGGAGTTGGAGTCGGAGTCTGAGTCGATTTTTTTTTGTCAGGCCGGAGTCTGAGTCTGAGTTGCTAAAAGTATGTCGACTCCGCAGCCCTGACTAGAATACTACCTTCTCACAACGTCGTCATTGGTTGTGTCAACATTATGTGCTGCTAGGGAAGGAGCGGCAGAAAGCCCCGATGGTTATCAGGACCAAACAGGTTAAATACATTACTGGAATAATTTTAGTCTGTTGATTCAACTTGTACAACTTTAATTGTTTGGGATAGACAAATCTCAGAAGCAAAAGCAGCCAAAAACTCAGAAGCAAAGCAATCATCATCGGAGCATCACTGGATAAGATATCCTATAAAATCGACAAATTCGAAGTGTGTTTCAGAGTCATCTGTGAGGTAGAAAAGGAGCTGATCTGTGCCTAACAAGAGACATGGCGTGTCCTGAGCATGTGCTGCAATGCAGAGTATGTAGTGCATGTGTGTAGACCAAGGTTACCCCCTTTGATGACCAGAATTACCCGTTATCCCCCACCCATTAAGCTGACCGCAGTTCTCGACTTCAAGCTGCGGTACAGCATAACTTCAGGCGTTTACTACTAGTGCCATCTAGGGACAGGAATATAAGTAGACATGTTTCCTGTTAAAAACGTGGTTCCCAGCGTATAACACCACGTAAGCCGTAACAAAAAGCCGAGCATCATTTAGCGTTACTCGGTTTTAATGCTCTTTGCAATAATGCAGGGATAGTGGAACAGAAACTGGGATGTATGTAAGTGTATTATCCCAGCTAACAATTTGACGTCACAATGTTGTGGCAAGGTTGCGACACAACGTTGTATCAACGGTATTTTGTAGACTCCCAGGAACGTTGTCACAACGTTACGTCACGACGTTCGTTAAACGTCACAACGTTGCCACAACGTTGCTTTTGGAAAACATGACTGACGTGACTGATCACTGACGTGGTCGCTCATTAATCGTGGGTAGGTGGTAAACAGACTCAATTTAGGTCATTGTACCACATTGCGAGATGTTTTTCAAACGTTACGAAAACAACGTTGTGACATCGTCATGGCGCAACGTTGCTGCAACGTTTGATAGTAACGTTTAGACAACTTTGCTCTCCACAACATTCACAACGTTGTCACAATGTTGTCACAACGTACAATTCCAACTTGATGTTTGACAACGCTTTCACAGCGTTATCTGTTAGCTGGGTATGTCACGGCGTTATATGTTAGCTGGGTATGTCACAGCGTTATATGTTAGCTGGGTATGTCACGGCGTTATATGTTAGCTGGGTATGTCACAGCGTTATCTGTGTGCTGGGTATGTCACAGCGTTATCTGTGTGCTGGTTATGTCACAGCGTTATATGTTAGCTGGGTATGTCACGGCGTTATCTGTGTGCTGGGTATGTCACGGCGTTATATGTTAGCTGGGTATGTCACGGCGTTATCTGTGTGCTGGGTATGTCACGGCGTTATATGTTAGCTGGGTATGTCACGGCGTTATCTGTGTGCTGGGTATGTCACAGCGTTATATGTTAGCTGGGTATGTCACGGCGTTATCTGTTAGCTGGGTATGTCACAGCGTTATATGTTAGCTGGGTATGTCACAGCGTTATATGTTAGCTGGGTATGTCACAGCGTTATCTGTGTGCTGGGTATGTCACGGCGTTATATGTTAGCTGGGTATGTCACGGCGTTATATGTTAGCTGGGTATGTCACGGCGTTATATGTTAGCTGGGTATGTCACGGCGTTATCTGTGTGCTGGGTATGTCACAGCGTTATATGTTAGCTGGGTATGTCACGGCGTTATATGTTAGCTGGGTATGTCACGGCGTTATCTGTGTGCTGGGTATGTCACGGCGTTATATGTTAGCTGGGTATGTCACGGCGTTATATGTTAGCTGGGTATGTCACGGCGTTATCTGTGTGCTGGGTATGTCACAGCGTTATATGTTAGCTGGGTATGTCACGGCGTTATATGTTAGCTGGGTATGTCACAGCGTTATCTGTGTGCTGGGTATGTCACGGCGTTATATGTTAGCTGGGTATGTCACGGCGTTATATGTTAGCTGGGTATGTCACGGCGTTATCTGTATGCTGGGTATGTCACGGCGTTATATGTTAGCTGGGTATGCGCCATCATCACAGGATTCAACTTTAATTCATCATCTCGCTGCCCAGTCGTCATTACCTGGCCCGAAGGCTCCCAATTACCCCAAGTGGGGTAATTACACCCTATTTGAGAATCACTGGTGTAGACGATGTCGCTGAAGAAGCTCATTGCCGCTGACTTGGTCTTCAAAATGCAAAGTATATACAATAATGTTCTGTAGATGCAATATGTTTTCAGTTATTCCGTCATTCAAAATGTAGCTCTTCTTTTCCTTCTACCGAACGTCTGCCTTGCTAGCCTTTTTATGAATGCGTTTCCAATTTCGAATAACTACAGCTTAGCTCTGCTCTGTGTCATCCTCCTACCCATGCTGGAATGTTGAACCTGTTTTCTGTCGATAAGTTATGCTCTTCCTTCGAAATTGGTAGGGAATAATTCTCGTTATAATCAAAATGTTTTCATCAGCTCGGTTTCCTTTCAAACTTTCTCACTCAGTTATATTGTTCAGCTCTTTCCAGGTCATCAACGATTAAAGGAAATAGTTCACCTTCGGATTTTTTTTCTGAACACGATTTTATTATATATTTTAATACGGTTTCTTTTTTCTTTTCAAAAATGGTCCTACATCTCGCCAATTCAGGTCAGAGGGTCGTAAATTATTAATGTTATGGTGTGCGTTATTGGTCTGCGCATGCTCCATGCAGTGCTGACACTTTTAGACGGTACGGTATATCATATATGCGCCGCATTCCTTCGCCAAAAAGTCAAATATCTTCGGCTGGAGAGTCTTTTCAGCCAAGAAAAGCTGCAGATAGGGATTTCTCAACACGGGCTACAAAACTGCTATTTCAGTTCAAACCCCCCCTGTTGAAGGTGAACTATCTCCTTTAACTGCATGGTTGTATACATTTCTGTTGACATGTATTTTATCAACTTCCGTTATTTACTCGCTTGATTAACGCTTTCTAATATAGCTGAGTAAAGCTCCGATCTCCGATCTAGAGCCCGACTCCACTGCTTTGATAGGGCACCAGCAGAGGCGATTTTTTACGTTGGAAAAGCAACATGTGCAGTGTGCACTTGTGCAGGCTTCGATACCAAGGCATCGCAAGACATCACGTACAATGTGGTGGTGCCCCAACTACAGAAACTAACTTCATCATGGCCATTGCCTCAACAGCCCAAGCTCTTCACTTCAAATACTATCTTCAAAGGGTTAACTCCCTCAATCCTTACTGTATTTCTATCGCTGATTATATGTTTTCTGTACAGGCCTGTAAAGATGTTTGCGGCAAAGCTGTTTAAACGTGGTTCTAAAAAGGTTTAGTATATAGCTTGTCTTCTCTTTCCATAATGCATGTGATATATGTATGTTGAGTATGTACACACACAGCAGATTTGCAGAAGGTTGAATCAACAGGCTGAATTTATCCCCATCATGCCGTAACCCGTCGGATCCCGTTAACGGTCGGGGTTCGTTCCCACCCCGTACTTCAGCTGAGATGCAAGGCAAGTTTGGCACATCAACTAGGTGTTCTTTAAAATCAATAACGTATCTAAATCATACAACTAGGCATGTTAAACTAGGTAGTAATATATAACTACATCTAAACTAGGTACTATATATCACGTACATAATCTAGGCATATTCTGAAACTTGAGCATTCCTGGCTTATGCATCAAACTTGCATCTCAACTAAAGTACAAGGCGGAAGCAAGCTCCGATCGTTATCGATGCCCGAATAATTGGTCGCATGACGAGGGTGTGTTGAGCAGGTTGATTCAAACTTTTCTATCTGATACACTGTTATATACACTGTTATAACTTGCAATTTTATTTTGATAAATGGTGTTTTGTTGTTGTTATTGTAAAATAACATTTTTACTTGTCATATTTTTAATGTTTGATGTTTAATATGCAGCATTGGATATTAAACAGCATGTTCAGTATTAAACGTGCAGCATTAAACATTAAACAGCATGTTTATTGTGTCATAAATGTTGTCATCGCTTTTCTAGCAGCCTGGCTTAATCAAAAACTGGATAACGAACACAAATAAGATTATCTTGGACAGCGAACACAAATAAGATCATCTGAGCTGCTGTTGTTACAACAGGTTCTGTCGGAGAGTCGTCATGATCAGGTTTTAGAAGCAATAACTCATTGCAAAGGTTGATCTCTAGCATAATTGGCCGGGAAATTACCTAAATTGGTAAATAGTAACAAGTTTCATTTATGGTGCAAAGCTGAGTAGACGTGTGCGTGCATGGATTCAAGAGACGGCCGCCAAAGCCAAGACTATGTTTACTCCAGGATCCTACAAATTTGTTTGACGATTTGCTGCCGTGATCTAAGATCCAGTGGATATCTCGCTGGAATAAGTAACGGAGCTTTGTGTCGAGCCTGTGATAAAACTTGAAATTTAGACCCGTCATCTTATTAAATCAGACAGCATCCCGCGATAAAACGCTCAGTGATTTCTGCGTATCCCGGAATACTTGAACAAATTGTCATGTCCCAATCAGGGGGAAAGGAAACATAGTCAATTATTACGAGCGAGCGCGAAGCGCTCGCTCGTCCTTCCGTGATATATGGGAAATTATGAATATGAGCGGCCCGGCCCGACCCGGCCCGACCCGGCCCGACCCGGCCCGACCCGGCCCGGCCCGGCCCGGCCCGGCCTGTGGGGCGAACACTTTTGAGAAGCTAATATCTCTGCAACCGCACGTTCGATTGACAAGCGGGTTTCTTTGCTGAGTAGCCCCATCCAACCTAACCTGTTTGAGACCAGTGCCGACTCATGTGGGTGGCTACCACTGCGCGTGGCGCGTGCCGCGTGAAGGGTGTTTAGAAGTGTGTTCTCGCAAAAACTCCGCAAAGGCTGGGCCGATTGTGTTCAAATTTGGTGTGTGGTTAGGGACCTCTCAGCCGCCACTTTCCCACAAGTCAGGGGTGGGGTGCCTCTGCACGTGCGCACGTGCACACCCCAATGATATATCTCAGGAACGGCTGAGCCGATTGTGTACAAATTTGGTGTGTGGTTAGGGACCTCTCAGCCGCCGCCTTCCCACAAGTTGAGGTGCGGTGCCTCTGCACGTGCGCACGTGCACACCCCTATTCTCTATCTCAGGAACGGCTGAGCCGATTGTGCTCGGATGGGGTGCCTCTGGACGTGCACACGTGCGCACCTTTTTTTATCTCAGAAACTACTTGCCCGATCGAGTTGAAATTCACCATACATTTCGTTCGCGCTCGCTCGTTCATCGCCAACTACGGCGCCTTACTGGTTTAATAAAATCCTCAAATCTATCAAACTGGAGGTTCAGACATTGTGGATAAAACCAAATCAAAAGATCGAATCAAATCCGTTGGAATATACCTATTGGATTCAGTGTAGCTCAATAAAAATTTAGAAGCGGGTCTAAAATCCTGTCTAATCTCTTGACAAAAATCACTTAATATCCCATGAGATGACTAAAAAGCAATCTAAAATTTTAACTATCTTGCCTTTAAAAAGTAATTCTACGTGTTTGTCTTCTCCTTTCACTTTCATTTTCACTTCGGTTTATTCATGTACCAACGGTCCAACACGATACAAAGCATTCAACAACACACGAATTACCACGCAATGAAGAAAGAACGGACATTATCACAACGAACAGCTGAGATAGACACCGCACGCTTCAACGTCTTGCCCGCACGCTTCAACGTCGGTGGCGCTCTGCCCTGCACTCGAACTCTTCGCAAGAGCTCAACCCTCGTCGCCCTTCTGGTATCGAATCGTACCCTGTTTTCACTTGCTGTCGAATCATGCTTTTGGTGCAGACCGCTCACTTCCGTTTTCAAATTGACCGAATCTTAAGACAAAGTTCGGTGCTATGCTGTTCTGGCTACAGGCCAATCTTCTCAACCTGCTAATTTGTTTTGCATCCCATTTCAACGTAGTCATTGTTTGTATCGGCAGATGCACCCAGCCCGCCTGTGTGGTCTATCGAATCAGTGTTCGGTGAGCCGGTGCAGCCCGTGCTGGACGTTGGTGGCGGTGTCGGGCGGCCGAGTGACTCCTCTCTGACAGCAGGTGTTGGTGGCGGTGGCGGGCGGCCGAGTGACTCCTCTCTGACAGCAGGTGTTGGTGGCGGTGGCGGTGTCGGGCGGCCGTGTGACTCCTCTCTGACAGCAGGTGTTGGTGGCGGTGGCGGTGTCGGGCGGCCGTGTGACTCCTCTCTGACAGCAGGTGTTGGTGGCGGTGGCGGTGGCGGGCGGCCGAGTGACTCCTCTCTGACAGCAGGTGTTGGTGGCGGTGGCGGTGGCGGGCGGCCGAGTGACTCCTCTCTGACAGCAGGTGTTGGTGGCGGTGGCGGTGTCGGGCGGCCGTGTGACTCCTCTCTGACAGCAGGTGGCGGTGGCGGTGGCGGTGGCGGTGTCGGCCGTGTGACTCCTCTCTGACAGCAGGTGTTGGTGGCGGTGGCGGTGGCGGTGTCAGTGTCGGGCGGCCGAGTGACTCCTCTCTGACAGCAGGTGTTGGTGGCGGTGGCGGTGGCGGTGTCGGGCGGCCGTGTGACTCCTCTCTGACAGCAGGTGTTGGTGGCGGTGGCGGTGTCGGGCGGCCGTGTGACTCCTCTCTGACAGCAGGTGTTGGTGGCGGTGGCGGTGTCGGGCCGCCGTGTGACTCCTCTCTGACAGCAGGTGTTGGTGGCGGTGGCGGTGGCGGTGGCGGGCGGCCGAGTGACTCCTCTCTGACAGCAGATGTTGGTGGCGGTGGCGGTGGCGGGCGGCCGAGTGACTCCTCTCTGACAGCAGGTGTTGGTGGCGGTGGCGGTGTCGGGTGGCCGAGTGACTCCTCTCTGACAGCAGGTGTTGGTGGCGGTGGCGGTGTCGGGCGGACGAGTGACTCCTCTCTGACAGCAGGTGTTGGTGGCGGTGGCGGTGTCGGGCGGCCGAGTGACTCCTCTCTGACAGCAGGTGTTGGTGGCGGTGGCGGTGTCGGGCGGCCGTGTGACTCCTCTCTGACAGCAGGTGGCGGTGGCGGTGGCGGTGGCGGTGTCGGGCGGCCGAGTGACTCCTCTCTGACAGCAGGTGTTGGTGGCGGTGGCGGTGGCGGTGTCGGGCGGCCGAGTGACTCCTCTCTGACAGCAGGTGGCGGTGGCGGTGGCGGTGGCGGTGTCGGGCGGCCGAGTGACTCCTCTCTGACAGCAGGTGTTGGTGGCGGTGTCGGGCGGCCGAGTGACTCCTCTCTGACAGCAGGTGTTGGTGGCGGTGGCGGTGGCGGGCGGCCGAGTGACTCCTCTCTGACAGCAGGTGTTGGTGGCGGTGGCGGTGTCGGGCGGCCGTGTGACTCCTCTCTGACAGCAGGTGTTGGTGGCGGTGGCGGTGTCGGGCGGCCGAGTGACTCCTCTCTGACAGCAGGTGTTGGTGGTGGTGGCGGTGGCGGTGGCGGTGTCGGGCGGCCGAGTGACTCCTCTCTGACAGCAGGTGTTGGTGGCGGTGGCGGTGGCGGGCGGCCGTGTGACTCCTCTCTGACAGCAGGTGTTGGTGGCGGTGTCGGGCGGCCGAGTGACTCCTCTCTGACAGCAGGTGTTGGTGGCGGTGGCGGTGGCGGGCGGCCGAGTGACTCCTCTCTGACAGCAGGTGTTGGTGGCGGTGGCGGTGTCGGGCGGCCGAGTGACTCCTCTCTGACAGCAGGTGTTGGTGGCGGTGTCGGGCGGCCGAGTGACTCCTCTCTGACAGCAGGTGTTGGTGGCGGTGGCGGTGGCGGGCGGCCGAGTGACTCCTCTCTGACAGCAGGTGTTGGTGGCGGTGGCGGTGTCGGGCGGCCGAGTGACTCCTCTCTGACAGCAGGTGTTGGTGGCGGTGGCGGTGTCGGGCGGCCGAATGACTCCTCTCTGACAGCAGGTGTTGGTGGCGGTGGCGGTGTCGGGCGGCCGAGTGACTCCTCTCTGACAGCAGGTGTTGGTGGCGGTGGCGGTGGCGGTGTCGGGCGGCCGAGTGACTCCTCTCTGACAGCAGGTGTTGGTGGCGGTGGCGGTGTCGGGCGGCCGAGTGACTCCTCTCTGACAGCAGGTGTTGGTGGCGGTGGCGGGCGGCCGTGTGACTCCTCTCTGACAGCAGGTGTTGGTGTTGGTGGCGGTGGCGGTGTCGGGCGGCCGAGTGACTCCTCTCTGACAGCAGGTGTTGGTGGCGGTGGCGGTGTCGGGCGGCCGAGTGACTCCTCTCTGACAGCAGGTGTTGGTGGCGGTGGCGGTGTCGGGCGGCCGAGTGACTCCTCTCTGACAGCAGGTGTTGGTGGCGGTGTCGGGCGGCCGAGTGACTCCTCTCTGACAGCAGGTGTTGGTGGCGGTGGCGGTGGCGGTGTCGGGCGGCCGAGTGACTCCTCTCTGACAGCAGGTGTTGGTGGCGGTGGCGGTGGCGATGTCGGGCGGCCGTGTGACTCCTCTCTGACAGCAGGTGTTGGTGGCGGTGGCGGTGTCGGGCGGCCGAGTGACTCCTCTCTGACAGCAGGTGTTGGTGGCGGTGGCGGTGGCGGTGTCGGGCGGCCGAGTGACTCCTCTCTGACAGCAGATGTTGGTGGCGGTGGCGGTGTCGGGCGGCCGAGTGACTCCTCTCTGACAGCAGATGTTGGTGGCGGTGGCGGTGTCGGGCGGCCGTGTGACTCCTCTCTGACAGCAGGTGTTGGTGGCGGTGGCGGTGGCGGGCGGCCGTGTGACTCCTCTCTGACAGCAGGTGTTGGTGGCGGTGGCGGTGTCGGGCGGCCGAGTGACTCCTCTCTGACAGCAGGTGTTGGTGGCGGTGTCGGGCGGCCGAGTGACTCCTCTCTGACAGCAGGTGTTGGTGGCGGTGGCGGTGTCGGGCGGCCGAGTGACTCCTCTCTGACAGCAGGTGTTGGTGGCGGTGGCGGTGTCGGGCGGCCGAGTGACTCCTCTCTGACAGCAGGTGTTGGTGGCGGTGTCGGGCGGCCGAGTGACTCCTCTCTGACAGCAGGTGTTGGTGGCGGTGGCGGTGTCGGGCGGCCGAGTGACTCCTCTCTGACAGCAGGTGTTGGTGGCGGTGGCGGTGTCGGGCGGCCGAGTGACTCCTCTCTGACAGCAGGTGTTGGTGGCGGTGGCGGTGGCGGTGTCGGGCGGCCGAGTGACTCCTCTCTGACAGCAGGTGTTGGTGGCGGTGGCGGTGTCGGTGTCGGGCGGCCGAGTGACTCCTCTCTGACAGCAGGTGTTGGTGGCGGTGGCGGTGGCGGTGGCGGTGTCGGGCGGCGGAGTGACTCCTCTCTGACAGCAGGTGTTGGTGGCGGTGGCGGTGTCGGTGTCGGGCGGCCGAGTGACTCCTCTCTGGCAGCAGGTGTTGGTGGCGGTGGCGGTGGCGGGCGGCCGAGTGACTCCTCTCTGACAGCAGGTGTTGGTGGTGGTGGCGGTGTCGGTGTCGGGCGGCCGAGTGACTCCTCTCTGACAGCAGGTGTTGGTGGCGGTGGCGGTGGCGGTGGCGGGCGGCCGTGTGACTCCTCTCTGACAGCAGGTGTTGGTGGCGGTGGCGGTGTCGGGCGGCCGAGTGACTCCTCTCTGACAGCAGGTGTTGGTGGCGGTGTCGGTGTCGGGCGGCCGAGTGACTCCTCTCTGACAGCAGGTGTTGGTGGCGGTGGCGGGCGGCCGAGTGACTCCTCTCTGACAGCAGGTGTTGGTGGCGGTGGCGGTGGCGGGCGGCCGAGTGACTCCTCTCTGACAGCAGGTGTTGGTGGCGGTGGCGGGCGGCCGAGTGACTCCTCTCTGACAGCAGGTGTTGGTGGCGGTGGCGGTGGCGGGCGGCCGTGTGACTCCTCTCTGACAGCAGGTGTTGGTGGCGGTGGCGGTGTCGGGCGGCCGAGTGACTCCTCTCTGACAGCAGGTGGCGGTGGCGGTGGCGGTGTCGGGCGGCCGAGTGACTCCTCTCTGACAGCAGGTGTTGGTGGCGGTGGCGGTGGCGGGCGGCCGTGTGACTCCTCTCTGACAGCAGGTGTTGGTGGCGGTGGCGGTGTCGGGCGGCCGTGTGACTCCTCTCTGACAGCAGGTGTTGGTGGCGGTGGCGGTGTCGGGCGGCCGAGTGACTCCTCTCTGACAGCAGGTGTTGGTGGCGGTGTCGGTGTCGGGCGGCCGTGTGACTCCTCTCTGACAGCAGGTGTTGGTGGCGGTGGCGGTGTCGGGCGGCCGAGTGACTCCTCTCTGACAGCAGGTGGCGGTGGCGGTGGCGGTGTCGGGCGGCCGAGTGACTCCTCTCTGACAGCAGGTGTTGGTGGCGGTGGCGGTGGCGGGCGGCCGTGTGACTCCTCTCTGACAGCAGGTGTTGGTGGCGGTGGCGGTGGCGGGCGGCCGAGTGACTCCTCTCTGACAGCAGGTGTTGGTGGCGGTGGCGGGCGGCCGAGTGACTCCTCTCTGACAGCAGGTGTTGGTGGCGGTGGCGGTGGCGGGCGGCCGTGTGACTCCTCTCTGACAGCAGGTGTTGGTGGCGGTGGCGGTGGCGGGCGGCCGAGTGACTCCTCTCTGACAGCAGGTGTTGGTGGCGGTGGCGGTGGCGGGCGGCCGAGTGACTCCTCTCTGACAGCAGGTGTTGGTGGCGGTGGCGGTGGCGGTGTCGGGCGGCCGTGTGACTCCTCTCTGACAGCAGGTGTTGGTGGCGGTGGCGGTGGCGGTGTCGGGCGGCCGAGTGACTCCTCTCTGACAGCAGGTGTTGGTGGCGGTGGCGGTGGCGGTGTCGGGCGGCCGTGTGACTCCTCTCTGACAGCAGGTGTTGGTGGCGGTGGCGGTGGCGGGCGGCCGAGTGACTCCTCTCTGACAGCAGGTGTTGGTGGCGGTGGCGGTGTCGGGCGGCCGAGTGACTCCTCTCTGACAGCAGGTGTTGGTGGCGGTGGCGGTGTCGGGCGGCCGTGTGACTCCTCTCTGACAGCAGGTGTTGGTGGCGGTGGCGGTGTCGGGCGGCCGAGTGACTCCTCTCTGACAGCAGGTGTTGGTGGCGGTGTCGGGCGGCCGAGTGACTCCTCTCTGACAGCAGGTGTTGGTGGCGGTGGCGGTGGCGGGCGGCCGTGTGACTCCTCTCTGACAGCAGGTGTTGGTGGCGGTGGCGGTGTCGGGCGGCCGAGTGACTCCTCTCTGACAGCAGGTGTTGGTGGCGGTGGCGGTGGCGGTGTCGGGCGGCCGAGTGACTCCTCTCTGACAGCAGGTGTTGGTGGCGGTGGCGGTGGCGGGCGGCCGTGTGACTCCTCTCTGACAGCAGGTGTTGGTGGCGGTGGCGGTGTCGGGCGGCCGAGTGACTCCTCTCTGACAGCAGGTGTTGGTGGCGGTGGCGGTGGCGGGCGGCCGAGTGACTCCTCTCTGACAGCAGATGTTGGTGGCGGTGGCGGTGTCGGGCGGCCGAGTGACTCCTCTCTGACAGCAGGTGTTGGTGGCGGTGGCGGTGGCGGGCGGCCGAGTGACTCCTCTCTGACAGCAGATGTTGGTGGCGGTGGCGGTGTCGGGCGGCCGTGTGACTCCTCTCTGACAGCAGGTGTTGGTGGCGGTGGCGGTGTCGGGCGGCCGAGTGACTCCTCTCTGACAGCAGGTGTTGGTGGCGGTGGCGGTGTCGGGCGGCCGTGTGACTCCTCTCTGACAGCAGGTGTTGGTGGCGGTGGCGGTGGCGGGCGGCCGAGTGACTCCTCTCTGACAGCAGGTGTTGGTGGCGGTGGCGGTGTCGGGCGGCCGAGTGACTCCTCTCTGACAGCAGGTGTTGGTGGCGGTGGCGGTGTCGGGCGGCCGTGTGACTCCTCTCTGACAGCAGGTGTTGGTGGCGGTGGCGGTGTCGGGCGGCCGAGTGACTCCTCTCTGACAGCAGGTGTTGGTGGCGGTGGCGGGCGGCCGAGTGACTCCTCTCTGACAGCAGGTGTTGGTGGCGGTGGCGGTGTCGGGCGGCCGTGTGACTCCTCTCTGACAGCAGGTGTTGGTGGCGGTGGCGGTGGCGGTGTCGGGCGGCCGAGTGACTCCTCTCTGACAGCAGGTGTTGGTGGCGGTGGCGGTGGCGGGCGGCCGTGTGACTCCTCTCTGACAGCAGGTGTTGGTGGCGGTGGCGGTGTCGGGCGGCCGAGTGACTCCTCTCTGACAGCAGGTGTTGGTGGCGGTGGCGGTGGCGGTGGCGGTGGCGGTGGCGGTGGCGGTGGCGGTGGCGGGCGGCCGAGTGACTCCTCTCTGACAGCAGGTGTTGGTGGCGGTGGCGGTGTCGGTGTCGGGCGGCCGAGTGACTCCTCTCTGACAGCAGGTGTTGGTGGCGGTGGCGGGCGGCCGTGTGACTCCTCTCTGACAGCAGGTGTTGGTGGCGGTGGCGGTGGCGGGCGGCCGAGTGACTCCTCTCTGACAGCAGGTGTTGGTGGCGGTGGCGGTGTCGGGCGGCCGTGTGACTCCTCTCTGACAGCAGGTGTTGGTGGCGGTGGCGGTGGCGGTGGCGGTGGCGGTGGCGGTGGCGGTGGCGGGCGGCCGAGTGACTCCTCTCTGACAGCAGATGTTGGTGGCGGTGGCGGTGGCGGGCGGCCGTGTGACTCCTCTCTGACAGCAGGTGTTGGTGGCGGTGGCGGTGTCGGGCGGCCGAGTGACTCCTCTCTGACAGCAGGTGTTGGTGGCGGTGTCGGGCGGCCGAGTGACTCCTCTCTGACAGCAGGTGTTGGTGGCGGTGGCGGTGTCGGGCGGCCGAGTGACTCCTCTCTGACAGCAGGTGTTGGTGGCGGTGGCGGTGTCGGGCGGCCGAGTGACTCCTCTCTGACAGCAGGTGTTGGTGGCGGTGGCGGTGTCGGTGTCGGGCGGCCGAGTGACTCCTCTCTGACAGCAGGTGTTGGTGGCGGTGGCGGTGGCGGTGGCGGTGTCGGGCGGCCGAGTGACTCCTCTCTGACAGCAGGTGTTGGTGGCGGTGGCGGTGTCGGTGTCGGGCGGCCGAGTGACTCCTCTCTGACAGCAGGTGTTGGTGGCGGTGGCGGTGGCGGGCGGCCGAGTGACTCCTCTCTGACAGCAGGTGTTGGTGGTGGTGGCGGTGTCGGTGTCGGGCGGCCGAGTGACTCCTCTCTGACAGCAGGTGTTGGTGGCGGTGGCGGTGGCGGGCGGCCGAGTGACTCCTCTCTGACAGCAGGTGTTGGTGGCGGTGGCGGTGGCGGTGTCGGGCGGCCGAGTGACTCCTCTCTGACAGCAGGTGTTGGTGGCGGTGGCGGTGTCGGGCGACCGAGTGACTCCTCTCTGACAGCAGGTGTTGGTGGCGGTGGCGGTGTCGGGCGACCGAGTGACTCCTCTCTGACAGCAGGTGTTGGTGGCGGTGGCGGTGTCGGTGTCGGGCGGCCGAGTGACTCCTCTCTGACAGCAGGTGTTGGTGGCGGTGGCGGTGTCGGGCGGCCGTGTGACTCCTCTCTGACAGCAGATGTTGGTGGCGGTGGCGGTGTCGGGCGGCCGTGTGACTCCTCTCTGACAGCAGGTGTTGGTGGCGGTGGCGGTGTCGGGCGGCCGAGTGACTCCTCTCTGACAGCAGGTGTTGGTGGCGGTGGCGGTGTCGGGCGACCGAGTGACTCCTCTCTGACAGCAGGTGTTGGTGGCGGTGGCGGTGTCGGGCGGCCGTGTGACTCCTCTCTGACAGCAGGTGTTGGTGGCGGTGGCGGTGGCGGGCGGCCGTGTGACTCCTCTCTGACAGCAGGTGGACGACAGGGAGTCACCTGAAGAGGAGGAGCACGCTAGGCCCGGATCGGCCGGACAGGAGACCGATCAGACAGATCAGCCAGACGAGCCGCGCGCCGAGCACGAGCCGACGTCAGCCGCCATGTCCGACGAGGAGGCCGTCATGGAGGGCAAGGTATGGCTGCCATGGAGGGAAGGTACGCTGTCATGGAGGGAAGGTACGGCTGTCATGGAGGGAAGGTATGGCTGTCATGGAGGGAAGGTACGGCTGTCATGGAGGGAAGGTACGGCTGTCATGGAGGGAAGGTACGGCTGTCATGGAGGGAAGGTACGCTGCCATGGAGGGAAGGTACGCTGTCATGGAGGGAAGGTACGGCTGTCATGGAGGGAAGGTACGCTGTCATGGAGGGAAGGTATGGCTGTCATGGAGGGAAGGTACGCTGTCATGGAGGGAAGGTATGGCTGTCATGGAGGGAAGGTACGTTGTCATGGAGGGAAGGTACGGCTGTCATGGAGGGAAGGTACGGCTGTCATGGAGGGAAGGTACGGTGTGGTTTCGCTGTATGTTGTGGAGGGGAGATACGGTGTGGTTTCGCTGTATGTTGTGGAGGGGAGATACGGTGTGGTTTCGCTGTATGTTGTGGAGGGGAGATACGGTGTGGTTTCGCTGTATGTTGTGGAGGGGAGATACGGTGTGGTTTCGCTGTGTGTTGTGGAGGGGAGATACGGTGTGGTTTCGCTGTATGTTGTGGAGGGGAGATACGGTGTGGTTTCGCTGTATGTTGTGGAGGGGAGATACGGTGTGGTTTCGCTGTATGTTGTGGAGGGGAGATACGGTGTGGTTTCGCTGCATGTTGTGGAGGGGAGATACGGTGTGGTTTCGCTGTATGTTGTGGAGGGGAGATACGGTGTGGTTTCGCTGTATGTTGTGGAGGGGAGATACGGTGTGGTTTCGCTGTATGTTGTGGAGGGGAGGTACGGTGTGGTTTCGCTGTGTGTTGTGGAGGGGAGATACGGTGTGGTTTCGCTGTATGTTGTGGAGGGGAGATACGGTGTGGTTTCGCTGTATGTTGTGGAGGGGAGATACGGTGTGGTTTCGCTGTATGTTGTGGAGGGGAGATACGGTGTGGTTTCGCTGTATGTTGTGGAGGGGAGATACGGTGTGGTTTCACTGTATGTTGTGGAGGGGAGATACGGTGTGGTTTCGCTGTATGTTGTGGAGGGGAGATACGGTGTGGTTTCGCTGTATGTTGTGGAGGGGAGATACGGTGTGGTTTCGCTGTATGTTGTGGAGGGGAGATACGGTGTGGTTTCGCTGTATGTTGTGGAGGGGAGATACGGTGTGGTTTCGCTGTGTGTTGTGGAGGGGAGATACGGTGTGGTTTCGCTGTATGTTGTGGAGGGGAGATACGGTGTGGTTTCGCTGCATGTTGTGGAGGGGAGATACGGTGTGGTTTCGCTGTATGTTGTGGAGGGGAGATACGGTGTGGTTTCGCTGTATGTTGTGGAGGGGAGATACGGTGTGGTTTCGCTGTATGTTGTGGAGGGGAGATACGGTGTGGTTTCGCTGTATGTTGTGGAGGGGAGATACGGTGTGGTTTCGCTGTGTGTTGTGGAGGGGAGATACGGTGTGGTTTCGCTGTATGTTGTGGAGGGGAGATACGGTGTGGTTTCGCTGTATGTTGTGGAGGGGAGATACGGTGTGGTTTCGCTGTATGTTGTGGAGGGGAGATACGGTGTGGTTTCGCTGTATGTTGTGGAGGGGAGATACGGTGTGGTTTCACTTCTGAATGTTGTGGAGGGGAGATACGGTGTGGTTTCGCTGTATGTTGTGGAGGGGAGATACGGTGTGGTTTCGCTGTATGTTGTGGAGGGGAGATGCGATGTGGTTTCGCTGTATGTTGTGGAGGGGAGATGCGGTGTGGTTTCGCTGTATGTTGTGGAGGGGAGATGCGGTGTGGTTTCGCTGTATGTTGTGGAGAGGAGATGCGGTGTGGTTTCGCTGTATGTTGTGGAGGGGAGATACGGTGTGGTTTCGCTGTATGTTGTGGAGGGGAGGTACTGTGTGGTTTCGCTGTATGTTGTGGAGGGCCACTGTGTGGTGTAGTGGCATTGAGCGACCCAGACGGCCAGTGATGCCGGCGGCTGGCCCGGCCTGTTCACCCCGGCCCGGGTGTGACTGACGGCAGCTGCTGGCCACGCTCGACCCGGCGGGAGATGAGGAGGAGGAGGAGGAGGAGGAGGAGGAGGCCGACCGGTCCGACAGCCGGGACGGCGGCAGACTGAGCAGCGCGGCAGATGACACGGAGGAGGCGGCCAACGTGCCGCTGGAGCCGCCGTCCGATACAGAGGTGGCGCTCACACCGCCTGGGTGCCGCCCGTGTGCCGCTTGTATACCGCCTGTGTGCCGCCTGTATACAGCCTGTGTGATGACGCATGTATACCGCCTGTATACCGCCTGTATACAGCCTGTATACACTGCCTGTGTGACGCCTGTATACAGCCTGTGTGCCGCCTGTACACAGCCTGTGTGATGACGCATGTATACCGCCTGTATACCGCCTGTATACAGCCTGTATACACTGCCTGTGTGACGCCTGTATACAGCCTGTGTGATGACGCATGTATACCGCCTGTATACAGCCTGTATACCGCCTGTATACAGCCTGTATACAGCCTGTATACCGCCTGTATACCGCCTGTATACAGCCTGTATACCGCCTGTATACAGCCTGTATACAGCCTGTATACATCCTGTATACAGCCTGTATACAGCCTGGGTGACACCTGTATACAGCCTGTATACCGCCTGTATACAGCCTGTATACAGCCTGTATACAGCCTGTGTGACGCCTGTATACAGCCTGTATACCGCCTGTGTGACGCCTGTGTGCACGTCGCTCATGCACACAGTTGCGTGTGCTATTCCACACTTCAGCTGGCATAACATAGCACAAAACAGATAGTCGAGTTTTCATAACTGCTTGTATTAAATCTGCATATGACAATCTACATATTAATATGCATATGAAATGAATTATGATTGGCTTTATGGACATTTTTGTATGAGTAGTTTTCCAGGATCGTGCATAATTTCGTAGCATTTGGATTGTGGTATCACAGCTGAATGATGGAGTTTAATTTTTTTGAAATTTGAGACAGGCTGAAGGCTATGTTGTCAGTCCCGACAGTCTGCAGTGAGTGAGTCGGGCCGGCCAGGGTTGTGCCCGATTGCGCAATTGACTCAAGTTACTCTCGTCTTGTGGGCAGCCCCTCACAACTGATAAGGAAAGAATGCCAGGGGTCGGGATCGGATCAGTAGAGGTGTAAGATTAGTAACAGATAATGCTAGACGATAAATTGTTCCTTCTACAGGAATCAGCACCACCTACCGGCAGCGCTCGACACTGCTGGCACCCTGCCCGAACCGTGAGGGGTCAAGTACAAAAGGGTGACAACTTGAGTCAATTGCGTCATCGAGCACAATCCTACTCTGCACTGACCGTGCCAAAAGCAATCTGTGCGACATCAACTCTTATCATTATCGGACTTTTCTATGGTTTGTATATTTGTCTCTGCGTCGAGCTGTTCCGCCCACTTGTGAAATGATCTCCATTATTGATGTGGGAAACATTTCCGATGTGGAAAGTTTTTGATGTGGGAAATTTGTCAAGGCTTTAATTTTATCAACCACCCCTGGATTCTTTTCTGAAGTGCCTCCGGTCATATGGTGTCCGGTATTTCTTCAGATCGCTTTGGTGATAGTTGTATTCGTCGAACACCGAGAAGAAGTTAAACGTGCGTGCTTGGTGTTTTTGCGTGCTTGTGTGCCCTTTTTTACCCTTGTTGTGCCTGTGTGCCTGCATGCGTGTGTGCCTTGGTTCCTGCGCGCACGTGTGCCTCCGTGCCTAGCTTCCTGACTTGTGTGTCCACGTGCCTGTGTACCTGCGTCTTGGTGCCTGCGTCCTATATCTGACAGTGTTTGCATAGTTTAACATGTGTACTGTGAGTGTTGTGTATGTGTCGGTCGTGTGCGTGTTTGAGCGGATCAGGTTATTTTGACATCTAAGGCTGGGCAATCGCCCGCTGTGACTGTGCAGCTGTCGTGTCTGAGTGGACTGTGTTAGCGCGATGTCCTCTACTCGAGGAGCGATAAGGCCGCACCATTGGATGGTGCGCCGTACTGGCAAACACACTGCCGACGGATTTCTCCAGACTGATCTCTATTGCTATCTGGCCCGCCCCGTCCCTGGTTTCCCTGCTGTTCCCCTGACCTTGACACCGGTGCGCCTCACCCGCCCAGGAGATGCCGGCTGACGACGGCCCGCCAGCTGACGAGGATGAGGAAGACGAGGATGTCCAGAGCGCGCGCATCGAGGGGTGAGTAGTGTGACGCAGCTGCCCGGATCCCGACCGCCGTCACTGTACAGTGTACACTGGTGTTACGTTCGCACTCGAAACAGAGGCGTGATCTTCACTGCTTTAGAAGAGAGAGGACCGTACTTCTGAATGTTTCCCAGGGGTAGTAAGTTACATACCTGTATACGACACTCCTTGCGTCCTTGCCCACGTATATCCCTGAGTATCTACAATTTCGTCACTATACCCTTCATCATAATGGCGACAACTTGTTATACCGTTCCTGCCCTTCGTTGCCCTGCCTACTGTCGAGGTCATTCGGTTCCCCCGTTTGGGTCGGCGTGAGAGATCCCGACTATAAATGTCGACAGTCGCGTAGTCGTAAAGCCCCAATACCACCAGACTTCAAAGCCCCAATACCACGTCCTGCCCTGTGGCCTGTGCTCTACCCCCTGCCCCCTGCCCCCTGCTCCCTGCCCCCTGCCCCCTGCCCCCTGCCCCCTGCCCCCTGCCCCCTGCCCCCTGCCCCCTGTGCCCTGTGCCCTGTGCCCTGCCCCTGTGCCATGTGCCATGTGCCATGTGCCATGTGCCATGTGCCCTGTGCCCTGTGCCCTGTGCCCTGTGCCCTGTGCCCTGTGCCCTGTGCCATGTGCCCTGTGCCCTGCCCCCTGCCCCCTGCCCCCTGCCCCCTGCCCCCTGCCCCCTGTGCCCTGCCCCCTGCACCCTGCACCCTGCCCCCTGCCCCCTGCCCCCTGCACCCTGCCCCCTGCCCCCTGCCCCTGTGCCCTGCCCCCTGCCCCCTGCCCCCTGCCCCTGTGCCCTGCCCCCTGTGCCATGTGCCATGTGCCATGTGCCATGTGCCCTGTGCCCTGTGCCCTGTGCCCTGTGCCCTGTCCCTGCCCTGTGCCTTGCCCTGTGCCTTGCCCTGTGCCTTGCCCTGTGCCTTGCCCTGTGCCCTGCCCTGTGTCCTGCCCTGTGCCCTGCCATGTGCCCTGCCATGTGCCCTGCCATGTGCCCTGCCCTGTGCCCTGCCCTGTGCCCTGCCCTGTGCCCTGCCCTGTGCCCTGCCCTGTGCCCTGCCCTGTGCCCTGCCCTGTGCCCTGCCCTGTGCCCTGCCCTGTGCCCTGCCCTGTGCCCTGCCCTGTGCCCTGCCCTGTGCCCTGCACTGTGCCCTGCACTGTGCCCTGCACTGTGCCCTGCACTGTGCCCTGCCCTGTGCCCTGCCCTGTGCCCTGCCCTGTGCCCTGTCCTGTGCCCTGCCCTGTGCCCTGCCCTGTGTCCTGCCCTGTGTCCTGCCCTGTGCCCTGCCCGGTGCCCTGTGCCCTGCCCTGCCCTGTGCCCTGTGCCCTGCCCTGTGCCCTGCCCTGTGCCCTGCCCTGTGCCCTGCCCTGTGCCCTGCCCTGTGCCCTGCCCTGTGCCCTGCCCTGTGCCCTGCCCTGTGCCCTGCCCTGTGCCCTGCCCTGTGCCCTGCCCTGTGCCCTGCCCTGTGCCCTGCCCTGTGCCCTGCCCTGTGCCCTGCACTGTGCCCTGCACTGTGCCCTGCCCTGTGCCCTGCCCTGTGCCCTGCCCTGTGCCCTGCCCTGTGCCCTGCCCTGTGTCCTGCCCTGTGTCCTGCCCTGTGCCCTGCCCGGTGCCCTGCCCGGTGCCCTGCCCGGTGCCCTGTGCCCTGCCCTGCCCTGTGCCCTGTGCCCTGCCCTGTGCCCTGTGCCCTGCCCTGTGCCCTGCCCTGTGCCCTGCCCTGTGCCCTGTCCTGTGCCCTGCCCTGTGCCCTGCCCTGTGCCCTGCCCTGTGCCCTGCCCTGTGCCCTGCCCTGTGCCCTGCCCTGTGTCCTGCCCTGTGCCCTGCCCTGTGCCCTGCCCTGTGCCCTGCCCTGTGCCCTGTCCTGTGCCCTGCCCTGTGCCCTGCCCTGTGCCCTGCCCTGTGTCCTGCCCTGTGTCCTGCCCTGTGCCCTGCCCGGTGCCCTGTGCCCTGCCCTGCCCTGTGCCCTGTGCCCTGCCCTGTGCCCTGCCCTGTGCCCTGCCCTGTGCCCTGCCCTGTGCCCTGCCCTGTGCCCTGCCCTGTGCCCTGCCCTGTGCCCTGCCCTGTGCCCTGCCCTGTGCCCTGCCCTGTGCCCTGCCCTGTGCCCTGCCCTGTGCCCTGCCCTGTGCCCTGCACTGTGCCCTGTCCTGTGCCCTGCCCTGTGCCCTGCCCTGTGCCCTGCCCTGTGCCCTGCCCTGTGCCCTGCCCTGTGCCCTGCCCTGTGCCCTGCCCTGTGCCCTGCCCTGTGCCCTGCCCTGTGCCCTGCCCTGTGCCCTGCCCTGTGCCCTGCCCTGTGTCCTGCCCTGTGTCCTGCCCTGTGCCCTGCCCGGTGCCCTGTGCCCTGCCCTGCCCTGTGCCCTGTGCCCTGCCCTGTGCCCTGCCCTGTGCCCTGTCCTGTGCCCTGCCCTGTGCCCTGCCCTGTGCCCTGCCCTGTGCCCTGCCCTGTGCCCTGCCCTGTGCCCTGCCCTGTGCCCTGCCCTGTGCCCTGCCCTGTGCCCTGCCCTGTGCCCTGCCCTGTGCCCTGCCCTGTGCCCTGCCCTGTGCCCTGCATGTGCCCTGTCCTGTGCCCTGTCCTGTGCCCTGTCACCTGTGTCCTGTCCTGACGACACCTGTCCATCTCCTGTGTCCCTGTTGCGGCGGCGGCAGTGCTGATGAGGTGGACACGGTGACTCTGGAGGGTGCGGCTGAGGTGCGCATCGCTCCGGCGCCGAACACGTCCTCTCCGCAGCAGCCGTTCAGCTCTGAGCGCACACGCGGCGCCCGCAGTATGACGCTGGCACGCGAATCCGGCGCCGACGTGCTGGACGAGAACGGCGCCCCCGAGCCGGAGGCCGTGCCCGAGGAACTCAAGGACAACGTGTACGGCACGCTCAAGATCGCGGACGACGGCAACATGACGCTGGAGGCGTACGACCGGCCGGCGTCGGAGGCCAAGACGGCGGAGGGCACCCCCAGTCAGCTGCGAGTGCAGGCCATCATGAGGGCTGAGGCGCCGCAACAGCCGCCGCAGGCCTCGCCGTCCGGCCTCCAGAGGCCCAGGGGGATGTCCATCGAGAGGTGGGAGAGGAGGAGTGAAGGAGTGGGGCATCGGTGGAGACCCATACTGGTCGGCGGCTGACGGCTGACGCCCAATAGTATCAACACGCCGCACACACATACAGTATATATCCTGAATTTGATTTATTTATTATTATTGTTTTAACGCTCTGCCGGTATCATTATTTTGTCCTGTTTCTAACATTTATCTTAATGCTCTCCTTATGTTACATATATTTTAGAGATGCGTTTATAACCACTTCACAATTTTTATTTGATCGTCCTTTGATCTTTGTTTAACGAAACATATGACTTTCCTTTGCGTTCCGTTCTGTACTGAGACCACTCCGTGTTCCGCGGAGTTGGTACCTCCGTTACCTCCGTTACCTCCGTTACCTCCGTTACCTCCCGTTACCTCCGTTACTTCCGTTACTTCCGTTACCTCCGTTGGCGCCGCGTGGTGCGGTTTGTCAGGTCCGCTGACGCGGCCGGCGGTGTGCGGTGTTGGGTGTCACGTCAGGTCGTCTGAGGTGGAGGTAAACATGCGGCAGCACCTGCCGCCCGGGCCCACCATCTCCCCCGACCATCAGAGGCTGCTGGACGAGCTCGGCATGCAGGCCGGACCCACCGGCTTCAGCAAGGCCAAGGAGGTGCACATGTTGGCCTCCGACGTCATGATGGAGACCATGGAGGCCAAACTGGTGCGTGGCGTCGATCCTGGACCCTGTCCCCCCTCCCGGACCCTGGCCCCGCCCCCGTCCCTGGTCCCGCTCCCCGTCCCTGGTCCCGCTCCCCGTCCCTGGTCCCGCTCCCCGTCCCTGGACCCGCTCCCCGTCCCTGGCCCCGCTCCCCGTCCCTGCTCTCCGTCCCCGTCCCTGGTCCCGCTCCCCGTCCCTGGTCCCGCTCCCCGTCCCTGGCCCCGCTCCCCGTCCCTGGTCCTGCTCCCCGTCCCTGGCCCCGCTCCCCGTCCCTGGTCCCGCTCCCCGTCCCTGGTCCCGCTCCCCGTCCCTGGTCCCGCTCTCCGTCCCTGGTCCCGCTCCCCGTCCCTGGCCCCGCTCCCCGTCCCTGGCACTGCTCTCCGTCCCTGGTCCCGCTCCCCGTCGCTGGTCCCACTCCCCGTCCCGCTCCCCGTCCCGCTCCCCGTCCCGCTCCCCGTCCCTGGCCCCGCTCTCCGTCCCTGGTCCCGCTCCCCGTCCCTGGCCCCGCTCCCTGTCCCTGGTCCCGCTCCCCGTCCCTGGCCCCGCTCCCCGTCACTGGTCCCGCTCCCCGTCCCTGACACTGCTCTCCGTCCCTGGTCCCGCTCCCCGTCGCTGGTCCCACTCCCGTCCCGCTCCCCGTCCCTGGCCCCGCTCTCCGTCCCTGGTCCCGCTCCCCGTCCCTGGCCCCGTGTCGCCGGCCGACATCGGCGGGGCTGTACATTCTTTGTAACTTGCTTTGTGGGCTCGAGTTAGTCTGAGTTGATGTGTTACTAACCGGATCCGAGCAGGCCTCTGCAGACCTTATCAGTTTTCCATGCCGCTGACCTGACCTGTCCTGACCTGTCCTGACCTGTCCTGACCTGTCCTGACCTGTCCTGACCTGTCCTGACCTGTCCTGACCTGTCCTGACCTGTCCCCTGACCTGTCCTGACCTGACCTGTCCTGACCTGTCCTGACCTGTCCTGACCTGTCCTGACCTGTCCTGACCTGTCCTGACCTGTCCTGACCTGACCTGTCCTGACCTGTCCTGACCTGTCCTGACCTGTCCTGACCTGTCCTGACCTGTCCTGGCCTGACCTGACCTGGCCTGGCCTGACCTGACCTGGCCTGTCCTGTCCTGTCCTGTCCTGTCCTGACCTGTGCTGACCTGTCTTGACCTGTCTTGACCTGTCTTGACCTGTCTTGACCTGGCTTGACCTGGCTTGACCTGGCTTGACCTGGCTTGACCTGGCTTGACCTGGCTTGACCTGTCCTGTCCTGTCCTGTCCTGTCCTGTCCTGTCCTGTCCTGTCCTGTCCTGACCTGTACTGGCCTGTACTGACCTGTACTGACCTGTACTGACCTGTACTGGCCTGTACTGGCCTGTACTGGCCTGTACTGGCCTGTACTGACCTGTACTGACCTGTACTGACCTGTACTGGCCTGTACTGGCCTGTACTGGCCTGTACTGGCCTGCACTGGCCTGTGCAGGCCTGTACAGGCCTGTACAGGCCAGTACAGGCCAGTACAGGCCAGTACAGGCCAGTACAGGCCAGTACAGGCCAGTACAGGCCAGTACAGGCCAGTACAGGCCAGTACAGGTCAGTACAGGTCAGTACAGGTCAGTACAGGCCTGTACTGACCTGTCCTGACCTGTCCTGACCTGTCCTGACCTGTCCTGACCTGTCCTGACCTGTCCTGTCCTGACCTGACCTGACCTGTCCTGACCTGACCTGACCTGACCTGACCTGACCTGACCTGTCCTGTCCTGTCCTGACCTGTCCTGACCTGTCCTGACCTGTCCTGACCTGCGCTCAGGGTATCTCGTGGCGCCGCGATATGGACCGGGAGGAGGCGATAGACGAGGCGCGTGCCCAGTACTACCAGCACTTCGCCGGCCAGGCTATCTTCAAAGACGTGGGCCTGCACGAACCGTAACTATCCTGCTCCTCTGCCCCTCTGCCCTCCGCCCCTCTGCCTGGCCTCCGCCCCTCTGTACTGTCCGACCCGTACTCTGTCCTGTGCTGAGGGCAGCTGGGTCAATTGGACGCCGGAAACGCTGTCCTGATGGGTCTCCAGTCTAACATCTGATATGTTAACTCTGCTCAGGATAGGTGTCATCTCCTTCCAAGTATATTTTCAAACAAGAAAGCATAATGTACAATATCACATCCTGTCTGCATTATGTATATTGCAAGGCGTCTCCCGTAAACTTCAAACAAACCGTAACAACCGGCCGCCGTCACAGGGGCTGACTGTCCCACTGCAGTGGAGCGCTGCCTGTACTGACCGCCGTCACAGGGGCTGACTGTCCCACTGCAGTGGAGCGCTGCCTGTACTGACCGCCGTCACAGGGGCTGACTGTCCCACTGCAGTGGGGTGCTGCCTGTACTGACCGCCGTCACAGGGGCTGACTGTCCCAGCAGTGGGGTGCTGCCTGTACTGACCGCCGTCACAGGGGCTGACTGTCCCACTGCAGTGGGGTGCTGTCTGTACTGACCGCCGTCACAGGGGCTGGCTGTTCCACTGCAGTGGGGTGCTGTCTGTACTGACCGCCGTCACAGGGGCTGACTGTCCCACTGCAGTGGGGTGCTGCCTGTACTGACCGCCGTCACAGGGGCACTGCACAGGGGCTGACTGTCCCAGCAGTGGGGTCTGCCTGTACTGACCGCCGTCACAGGGGCTGACTGTCCCACTGCAGTGGGGTGCTGCCTGTACTGACCGCCGTCACAGGGGCTGACTGTCCCACTGCAGTGGGGTGCTGCCTGTACTGACCGCCGTCACAGGGGCTGACTGTCCCACTGTAGTGGAGGGCTGCCTGTACCGACCGCCGTCACCACTGTCCCACTGCAGTGGGGTGCTGCCTGTACTGACCGCCGTCACAGGGGCTGACTGTCCCACTGCAGTGGGGTGCTGCCTGTACTGACCGCCGTCACAGGGGCTGACTGTCCCAGCAGTGGGGTGCTGCCTGTACTGACCGCCGTCACAGGGGCTGACTGTCCCACTGCAGTGGGGCGCTGCCTGTCTCCTGACCCCTGCTGCCCTGTCCCTCCAGGTCGTACGACCCGGCCGACTATGAACACCTGACTGTTTCGCCGGAGATCAGCCAGATGTTCCAGTTCATCACCAGCTACACGCCGCAGACCATCGACCTGGAGCACCGCCTGAAGCCCTTCATACCGGACTTCATCCCCGCCATCGGCGACATCGACGCGTTCATCAAGGTGGAGCGGCCCGACAGCAAGGCAGACTCCATCGGTGAGTATTGTCCAACTTATGTGGCCCAGCTGCCAGGCACGCCTGGGCTGTCCAGGGTTGTGTCCGATTGCGTAATTGACTCGAGTTACTCCCGTCTTGTGGGCAGCCCTCACAACTGATAAAGAAGGAATGCCAGGGGTCGGGATCGGATCAGTAGAGGTGCAAAATTAGTAACAGAATTTATCATGTTTGACGATAAATTGCTCCTACATAAATCTAGCACCTTCCGGCAGCGCTGAACACTGCTGGCACCCTGCCCGAACAGTTACTGAGGGGTTAAGTACAAAATGGTGATAACTTGAGTCAATTGCGTCATCGGGCACAACCCTGCATGGGCTCAGCTGTACCGTGACTCACAGATGGCTGAGTCAGGTGGCTGAGTCAGGTGGCTGAGTCCGGTGGCTGAGTCCGGTGGCTGAGTCCGGTGGCTGAGTCAGGTGGCTGAGTCAGGTGGTTGAGTCCGGTGGCTGAGTCAGGTGGCTGAGTCAGTGTCAGGCCTGGGCTCAGCAGCTGTACCGTGACTCACAGGTGGCTGAGTCAGTGTCAGGCTTGGGCTCAGTTGTACCGTGACTCAGGTGGCTGAGTCAGGTGACTGAGTCAGGTGACTGAGTCAGGTGACTGAGTCAGGTGGCTGAGTCAGGTGGCTGAGTCAGGTGGCTGAGTCAGGTGGCTGAGTCAGGTGGCTGAGTCAGCTGCCAGGCAGACCTGCTGGGCTGGACTGTCGATGTGGGATTTTAGTCCGGTTGTTCGGACACCCTGCGCATTTCTGTTAGCGGTGATGCTCTCATCTAATAAAAATGGTACAGTGGAAGCGAGTCTGGACTGGGAGAAGTTGCCATGTTCGTCGCCGTTACGAGGCTATTTTCGAATCAGGCGTGGATGATCTGGCGCGCCGTTGAAGTGCGCTGTATTGGCTGTGCCTCGCCTGCCCTCGGTGGTCGATGGCCTCTGCTGAGCAGCGGTAATACGGTATTACCGGCGGAGAGGTGGTGTTCTAGGTAATACGGTATTACCGGCGGGGAGGTGGTGTTCTAGGTAATACGGTATTACCGGCGGGGAGGTGGTGTTCTAGGTAATACGGTATTACCGGCGGGGGAGGTGTTGTTCTAGGTAATACGGTATTACCGGCGGGGAGGTGGTGTTCTAGGTAATACGGTATTACCGGCGGGGAGGTGGTGTTCTAGGTAATACGGTATTACCGGCGGGGAGGTGGTGTTCTAGGTAATACGGTATTACCGGCTGGAGAGGTGGTGTTCTAGGTAATACGGTATTACCGGCGGGGGAGGTGGTGTTCTAGGTAATACGGTATTACCGGCGGGGAGGTGGTGTTCTAGGTAATACGGTATTACCGGCGGGGAGGTGGTGTTCTAGGTAATACGGTATTACCGGCGGGGAGGTGGTGTTCTAGGTAATCCGGTATTACCGGCTGGAGAGGTGGTGTTCTAGGTAATACGGTATTACCGGCGGAGAGGTGGTGTTCTAGGCATTACGGTTTTACCGGCGGGGAGGTGGTGTTCTAGGTAATACGGTATTACCGGCGGGAGGTGGTGTTCTAGGTAATACGGTATTACCGGCGGGGAGGTGGTGTTCTAGGTAATACGGTATTACCGGCGGGGAGGTGGTGTTCTAGGTAATACAGTATTACCGGCGGGGGAGGTGGTGTTCTAGGTAATACGGTATTACCGGCGGGGGAGTTGGTGTTCTAGGTAATACGGTATTACCGGCGGGGAGGTGGTGTTCTAGGTAATACGGTATTACCGGCGGGGAGGTGGTGTTCTAGGTAATACGGTATTACCGGCGGGGGAGGTGGTGTTCTAGGTAATACGGTATTACCGGCGGGGGAGGTGGTGTTCTAGGTAATACGGTATTACCGGCGGGGGAGGTGGTGTTCTAGGTAATACGGTATTACCGGCGGGGAGGTGGTGTTCTAGGTAATACGGTATTACCGGCGGAGGAGGTGGTGTTCTAGGTAATACGGTATTACCGGCGGGGGAGGTGGTGTTCTAGGTAATACGGTATTACCGGCGGGGGAGGTGGTGTTCTAGGTAATAAGGTATTACCGGCGGGGGAGGTGGTGTTTTAAGTAATACGGTATTACCGGCGGGGAGGTGGTGTTCTAGGTAATATGGTATTACCGGCGGGGAAGTGGTGTTCTAGGTAATACGGTATTACCGGCGGGGAGGTGGTGTTCTAGGCAATACGGTATTACCGGCGGGGGAGGTGGTGTTCGATGATGGGTGCGTGGCCTCTACCGAGGGATCGAACCGGCGCCGACCCGCCTCTGTCACGGTCCGACGCGTCCAACCAACTGGCGTGTGTCGTCTCGGACGGTGGCCGCCAGCTGTGCCGCTCACATCTGCCTGTAACTCCGCTGTGCCGCTCACATCTGCCACACGCCTGTAACTTCGCTGTGCCGCTCACCGCTCCCCGCTGCTCCGACCCCGTGCCAATCCCAGGTCTGTCGGTGCTGGACGAGCCGCGCGCGCAGCAGAGCGATAAGAACGTGCTGGACCTGCAGCTGCGCGCCGTCGCCAAGACCACCACCCACAAGCAGACCACGGTGGCCAGTGTGTCCAACGCCGACCGCAATCACAAGGCGGTGGAGAAGTGGATCAAGGACATCGGCGACCTGCACCGGTCCAAGCCGGCTCCCTCGGTCCACTATAACAAGTCAGTCCAGGACGGCCCGCATATAGAAGGGCTTCGTTGTAATTATTGTGATATTTTACGTTCTTGAACGACTATGCTTCTTTGTTTCTATTATTTTGCTTGTGTCAATATTTTCAATTTAGACTTCGCGTGTCATTGTTTTTCCTAGTGGCGATGCGAATAATACGTTCCAATCGACTCCTTGATGACGCCTGTGACCTGTGCGGTTGTCAGGCCGATGCCGGACATCGACTACCTGATGCAGGAGTGGCCGGCCGAGTTCGAGGAGGTGCTCCCCAGCACCCATCTCCCCACGGCCGACCTCGACTGCGACCTGGCCACCTATGTCGAGATCATCTGCAGTGAGTAGTCTTAGCAGCTACTCGGGAGGTTTCAGTTAGTGTTGTCTCGGCGATTGCTATGGATTATGACATTATTTTTAGTTACTGTGCCTCTATTATTGTATTTGGTATGCCTGTCAAAAATTGTTACATTCATGACATTATATTCAACAATTATCGTTTCCATGTCGGTGGTTCTAAGGCGATATTTCGATAACAGTGTTTGCATACATCTGACGCCAAGGCGCGCGTTTTTTACGTGACTGATGTGTCACTTTGTGACCGGCAGGCATCATGGACATCCCGGTGTACAAGTCCAAGGTGCAGTCTCTGCACGTGCTGTTCACGCTGTACAGCGCCTTCAAGCAGTCCGGCCACTTTGGTCAGCAGCCGGAGGCCAACCCCAACTACCAGCAGATGACCCTGTGAAGCTTCGCACCGCCGGCTGTAGGTGGCAGCACCGACTCGCCACCGGTGGCGCTAGTGTTGCGGCCTGGCGCGTCCTGCGGCTTTTGTGATGTATCCGTCCGCGACCGAGTATCCGTCCATAGACTCACCTCACCTGAACTATATAACCGCAGTTAGTCGAGATTGGAGATGCAAACCATGTCTGGCACAACGGCGACGCCACGTGATGTGTGATGGCGGTGCTGTGTTGAAGTTACCGGTGGTTGAATCTGATGTCGGATATATCGTGTTAATCTGGACAAGCTCTTCACGGCCGGATCAGATCTCTGCAGTGTTGTGCCGCCCGGCTGATATGTACGGCTGCACGCTATGCTCCACAGGGCTCGGTGCGTCCGTCAATTCCTGCCGGCCTATGAGCAGTTGTTGGCATTTGTATTTATCTGTAACGTTCAGTGATGTGTTGGTGTTACTTGATTATTTGGTGATACTGACTGGCATTATTTATTGTTTTATTATTGTTTTAGTTCCACTGTCGTTTGGCAGTAAAGCAATGGTTTGCTCTTCAGTAATGGCAGTTGGTTGTGCGAGCGTTGTACGCTGATCTCATGTATCGATTCACTTAGTCCGTCCAGTGCAGTACATGCATCCCCGCACACTGTCGAACCATGTGGTCCGTCTATGCTGTAATCGCACAGTCCAGTGGGGACTGCCTGCGGTGCTCCTGGTCGTTACGTGTGCCGGCGGCTCCCAATACACTGCTATCAGTGAACGCGGGCTGTCTAGTGACGAGGCGGAGGCAGACACTGAGACACAGCTGATGTCCCAGCTCGGATATATCACACAGCTGATGTCCCAGCTCGGATATATCACAGCTGATGTCCCAGCTCGGATATATCACACAGCTGATGTCCCAGCTCGGATATATCACACAGATGATGTCCCAGCTCGGATATATCACACAGCTGATGTCCCAGCTCGGATATATCACAGCTGATGTCCCAGCTCGGATATATCACACAGTTGATGTCCCAGCTCGGATATATCACACAGCTGATGTCCCAGCTCGGATATATCACACATCTGATGTCCCAGCTCGGATATATCACACAGCTGATGTCCCAGCTCGGATATATCACAGCTGATGTCCCAGCTCGGATATATCACACAGCTGATGTCCCAGTTCGGATATATCACACATATGATGTCCCAGCTCGGATATATCACAGCTGATGTCCCAGCTCGGATATATCACAGCTGATGTCCCAGCTCGGATATATCACACATCTGATGTCCCAGCTCGGATATATCACACAGCTGATGTCCCAGCTCGGATATATCACACAGCTGATGTCCCAGCTCGGATATATCACAGCTGATGTCCCAGCTCGGATATATCACACAGCTGATGTCCCAGCTCGGATATATCACATCTGATGTCCCAGCTCGGATATATCACAGCTGATGTCCCAGCTCGGATATATCACAGATGATGTCCCAGCTCGGATATATCACACAGATGATGTCCCAGCTCGGATATATCACACAGCTGATGTCCCAGCTCGGATATATCACACAGCTGATGTCCCAGCTCGGATATATCACACATCTGATGTCCCAGCTCGGATATATCACAGCTGATGTCCCAGCTCGGATATATCACACAGATGATGTCCCAGCTCGGATATATCACACATCTGATGTCCCAGCTCGGATATATCACAGATGATGTCCCAGCTCGGATATATCACACAGATGATGTCCCAGCTCGGATATATCACACAGATGATGTCCCAGCTCGGATATATCACAGCTGATGTCCCAGCTCGGATATATCACACAGATGATGTCCCAGCTCGGATATATCACACAGCTGATCTCCCACCTCGGATATATCACAGCTGATGTCCCAGCTTGGATATATCACACATCTGATGTCCCAGCTCGGATATATCACAGCTGATGTCCCAGCTCGGATATATCACACAGATGATGTCCCAGCTCGGATATATCACACAGCTGATGTCCCAGCTCGGATATATCACAGCTGATGCCCCACCTCGGATATATCACACAGCTGATGTCCCAGCTCGGATATATCACACAGCTGATGTCCCAGCTCGGATATATCACACAGATGATGTCCCAGCTCGGATATATCACACAGCTGATGTCCCAGCTCGGATATATCACAGCTGATGCCCCACCTCGGATATATCACACAGCTGATGTCCCAGCTCGGATATATCACACAGCTGATGTCCCAGCTCGGATATATCACACAGCTGATCTCCCACCTCGGATATATCACACAGCTGATGTCCCAGCTCGGATATATCACACAGCTGATGTCCCAGCACCTCCAACTCATCGGCCATAGCAATGCCATAAACACGGCATATGTGCTATGTACGTGTTGACTATGAAAGACTGGCATATATTGGATGTGCCGATCACTTCAGAACATGTATAATGGTACCAGGTGGACACCGTCCGTCCAAAGTAATACGTCTCTGTCCGGCGCCATAATTCGGCCGGCGGTGTTACTGACTCAAAGTTCAATAATGCACCTCAACTCCACGGGCATCGAAATACGATAGATGTTGTATATAAGCTATGTACAGTTTTACTATGAAACACTTGGATATATTTGATGTGCTAGACACTTTAGAAATAGGTATAATGGTATCCTTTATCTGTATTATATTACTCTTAAGGATAAACGGTTCTGCGCTTATGTATATGTATCGCTGTAATTGCCTCGGTCCGGTGAAGACAAAGCTCAGTAATGCACCTCCAACTCCGTGAGCATGGAAGTACCGTATGTGTGACATATATGCTATGTGCATGCTGACTCTGCAACACTGGCATATGTTTGATATGCCAAGCACTATAGAAGTTGGTATAATGGTACCAAGTGGGCACCGTCCGCTCAATATAAGACAACTGCGTCCAGTGTCTTGGATGGATGGAAATATGCTTTATGCTGTTGTCTCCTATGTCGCAATAGCGCACCATTTCATTTATCGAAAAAAGAAAGAAAAAACGGTTTTATCAGGCATTTATTTTACCCCAAAATTTAGTGACCTGGAAACGCCTATGATTTTTGAATTTTCAAAAGTCACAGTCATATATCAATCACCAATTCAATCTCTATCAATCCCCATTAGTTGCGTTAAAATCGATTGATAATCATGACAACTGTCTTGATCACAAATACCTCTAATATTTGCAGTTTTTACCCCCCTGTTGCCCCCTATCATTTTAAAAAAAAAAGAAATGTAGATTGTATTGAGGGGAATCAAACTCCGTTTGATTTGTGAAAATCGGACCGGTAGATCTCGAGATCTCCGGGGGGCGGAATCCCCCCGCCACTAATAGGGGTGGACAGGAGCCCGCCACTATTAGGGTTAAGACGCTGGACGCAGTTGTATTATATTGAGCGGACGGTGCCCACCTGGTACCATTAATACCAACTTCTATAGTGCTTGGCATATCAAACATATGCCAGTGTTGCAGAGTCAGCATGCACATAGCATATATGTCACACATATGGTATTGTCATGCTCACGGAGTTGGAGGTGCATTACTGAACTTTGTGTCTTCACCGGGCCGAGGCAATTAAAGCGATACATATGCCAGTAGCGGATCCAGGGGGGGGGGGGGCGTAGGGGTTGAAGCCCCCTGCCTTAGAAAACGGCGCCCTCGGGCACCGCGGCGTCGAAGGCGCCGCGACGACGTTCTTGCAAAGGATTTGCCGGCGCCGAAGGCGCTGTAGCGTTCTCGGGAGGCCGCCAGGGCGCCCTTGTGTCTACCGACATAGTCGTAGCACTGTTGAAAGGCACCCTGGCACCCTCAGAAGACAGCTTGCCGCCCTCACAACGCATTATGCCGCCCTCAGAAGGTACATCGCCGTCCTCGGAATGTATCATGCCACCCTCGGAAGGCATCATGCCACCCTCGGAAGGCATCATGCCGCCCTCGGAAGGCATCATGCCGCCCTCGGAAAACATCGTGCCTTTTTGAAGATTTTTTTTCTTTCATTTGATTTTTTTTGTAATTTGCTTTACAACTCGATTGTCTACGGTTTTTCAAACATTTATCGTTTTTCCACCAAAAATGGCATGACCTGACGTCACTTAAACGTGATTATCTCCTTAACTACTTCACTAATTTAAATGACATCAGTTGGGCAAACTACGGGGAGGCGATCTAAAAATGGATCGATCAAAAATTAGGTCGTGACGTCATCAAAATGGGCGGAGCATGCTCTTATAAGGAGATCCGATCTAAAAATGTATTGTTTTCCTGACATTCACACCTTCAAACACCCTATCACCCCTAAAAAAAATGTCCATCACCCCTGGATTTTTTTCGGTTGAAACTGCACGAATCGCGCCATCATATTGTCTTGTACTTGTATGATCAGATCCCTACTTTGGCAGATATAGCCAAAGTAAGGCACAATCAAAGTCTCAATTTCGGCACTCGCAGCAGCCTCAGCGATTTAATTTTGATTCGCCACCTGACTCCATGATCTAAAATTGGATTAGCCGTCTGACTACCGATCTAAAAATGTATTTCACACTGTGGTCGTTGCGTCGCGGAATCAATATTTAGATCGTCATTTACGTGGAATAAGGGGAATTACCGAATATGGTCTCATTTATTATTCCGATATATTGATGGACAACATGTTCTCCGACACTTTTTAACCTCCGAGTATGCGTATGTTGCTCCGAATTGTCCTAGTGACAGGCCTCACAGTTTGATACTGCATGTATGCCCAAATATGGGCATAACAAAATCTAAAAACTTATTGATCTATTTTGTATCGCCTCTGTAGTTTGCCCAACTGACATGTTGAGAGAAGACGTAAAATGGATGCAACATAAGGTACGGAACGTTTCACGTCAATATCTATCATAGTTTTCAAGATACTGAGAAAATCCGGGAGGGGGCAGATTCTGCCCCCCCCCCCCCCACGAGGGGGCGCGGGTTAAGGAAGAGACATATTTGACCCGTTGAATTGACATATTGGATTGCTGCCCCTTTGCACCATGCCGCCCCTGTTACCGAGGAAATATGCCGCCCTCGGGCCTGAAGCCCCCTGCCTTAGAAAATCCTGGATCCGCCACTGACATATGCAGAACTGTTTATCCGTAAGAGTGATAGAATACAGATAAAGGATACCATTATATATATTTCCAAAGTGTTTAGCACATCAAATATATACAATTTTTCAGAGTCAACCTGTACATAGCTTATATACAACATCTATCGTATTTCGATGCCCATGGAGTTGGAGGTACATTACTGAACTTTGAGTCAGTAACACCGCCGGCCGAATTATGGCGCCGGACAGAGACGTATTACCTTGGACGGACGGTGTCCACCTGATACCATTATACCTGTTCTGAAGTGCTCGGCACATTCAATATATGCCAGTCTTTCATAGTCAACATGTACATAGCACATATGCCGTGTTTATGGCATTTCTATGGCCGAAGAGTTGGAGGTGCATTACTGAACTTTGCGCCTTTACCGCACCGGGGCAATTAAAGCGATACATTTGCAAAGCCGTTTATTCGTAAAATTAATAGAGATGGAAGGAAGTTCGGATTATGGATAGCTTTGGCCTGTGTTGACACTTGATGTTTTTGTTTAATATTTTCCACATGCAGTAGAATGTGTAAATCCCTTTCCCTCGACATCTCTATGCTAAATGTTCCGGAGGTGAATTATTGAACTTCTAGTCACCACAACAGCGGGCGAATTAATGCGGCGGATGGAGCTGCAATATTTTGAACACTTCAAACAGTTTATACACATCCGAAACGTTTTTCACGTTGAATGGCACTTACATAAGTCTATATTTTAAAATATATTTGCAAAGCGTGTTTGAGGTGCATTACTTAACTTTGAGGCGACAACTCCGCCGGGTGAATTAACCCTATTAGTGACAGGGGGGGGGGGGGGGCAGATTCTGCCCACCCCTCAGGTTTTTCGCAGATATCTCCCGAACGGCTAAAAGCATACCCATTCAATTTTGGGACTTTTTCTACAATTTAATTCCGCATATGGAGTTAAAATTGTGAGTTCCTGACTTTAACAGAGGCGGTTCCAGGGCCCGTTTTTTTTTCGGCGACATTTTACGATAATACGGAGATGGAAATTCACGGCTTCTTCCTAACTGCCTGAAGTATAAAGGAGTTGCATAGGTTTACGGTGATAGAAGCAAGTGCAAATTAGTTGATTTTAGTGAAATATAATAAATATTGCACGGCAGAGGCGGTTTCAGGGACTTGAAAAGGGGAGGTTTACAGGAAGTTATGCTTTATATATTTTGCCTCCCTTTTTCGCTAACCTGGCACTGCCTAATATTGCCATAGCAATGCCATAAACACGGCAAATGTGCTATGTACATGTTGACTATGAAAGGCTGGCATATATTAGATGTGCCAAGCACTTCAGAACAGGTATAATGGTACCAGGTGGACACTGTCCGTCCAAAATAATACGTCTCTGTCCGGCGCCATAATTCGACCGGCGGTGTTACTGACTCAAAGTTCAGTAATGCACCTCCAACTCCATGGGCATCGAAATACGATAGATGTTGTATATAAGCTATGTACATGTTGACTCTGAAACACTTGCATATATTTGATGTGCTAGACACTTTAGAAATAGGTATAATGGTATCCTTTATCTGTATTATATTACTCTTACGGATAAACGGTTCTGCATATGTATCGCTTTACTTGCCTCGGCCCGGTGAAGACACAAAGCTCAGTAATGCACCTCCAACTCCGTGAGCATGGAAGTACCATATGTGTGGCATATATGCTATGTGCATGTGGACTCTGCAACACTGGCATATATTTGATATGCCAAGCACTATATAAGTTGGTATAATGGTACCAGGTGGACACCGTCCGCCCAATATAAAACGACTGCGTACAGCGTCTTAATTCACTCGGCGGAGTTGCCGTCTCAACCACGCTTTGCAAATATATTTTAAAATAAAGACTTATGTAAGTGCCATTAAAAATAAACTGATTCTTCTATCGCTCTTGCTACTACGAATAAACGGTTCTGCAAATATGTCGCTTGAATTGCCTCGGTCCGGTAAAGACGCGAAGTTCAGTAATGCACCTCCAACTCCATGGGCACCTCCACAATACCGTAGATGTGGTACAAATGCTATGCATATCCTGACTATGAAAGATTGGCATATACTAGGCACTTCAGAAGTGCGTTTCATTGCATCAGGTGTTTATACCGTCCAAAATATTACGGCTCCGTCCGGCGCCTTAATTCGGTCGGCAGTGTCGTAGTGACTCAGTTCAGTAATGCACCTCAAAGACGATTAGCAAATATATTTTAAAATAAAGGCTTATATACGTTCCTCTTAACGTGAACAACGTTTCGGAACTGCATCAACTTTATAAAGTGCTAAAAAATAATGGAGCTCCATCCGTCGCATTAATTCGCCCACTGCATTGGTGACTAAAAGGTCAGTAATTCACCTTCGGAACATTTAGCATAGAGATGTCGGGAAGAAGGATTTACACATTCTACTTCATGTTACTTTTTTTTTCTCTCGAAAATACATCGGTGTCAGCACAGCCCAAAGCTACCCGATCTTTCTTCCATCTCTATTATTCTTACGAACAAACGGTTCCGAAAATGTATCTTTTAATTGCCCCGGTGCAGTAAAGACGCAAAGTTCAGTAATGCACCTCCAACTCCTCGGCCATAGAAACGCCATAAACACGGCATATATGGTATGTACATGTTGACTATTAAAAACTGGCATGTATTTGATATGCCAAGCACTTTAAAAATAGGTATAATGGTACCAGGTGGACACCGTCCGTCCAAAATATTACGGCTCCGTCCGGCGCCTTAGCCCGCGAGTTACTGGGGTATATTTCATAGCGCGACTTACTGGGGGGGGGGGGGGGCTATTTTTAGCCCCCCCCCTCTGATCTCCGGAACTACTGGACCGAATGTAAAAATTCAAACGGCATTCGATAGCTCTGTGAAATTTATCGAAGGAAACATAATTTTGTTGACCTCGGGGTCACCGATGACGTCGCAGGTCAGGTCAAGTACAAAATGTTTGACCGTGTCAAAAGGTCTCGATGGATGGAATTGTCGCGCAAAAATGCGATATTAAACGCATAAACTGTCGATAAATCGGTATCATTCGTGTGTCTGACACTTCTAAGTACCTTTCTAAGCTGTTTATGACCTTGGGTCAGGTCAAGGTCATCCGAGGTCACGAGGTCAAACTGCAGATTACGGTCATTATACGTTGTAACACATGTTTATGGGTTTGTTTTTCGTCTAGAACGCGAAAAATGACCTTAGAACATTGTTTGTTCCATATAAATATAAGTAAAAAGCAAAAATGGAAATACGTTTTTTATGCATAGTAATGCTGTGAGAAGTGGTCGATTTTTGTCATTTAAAGGTCATAACTCGGTCATTTTTAAATATATCGACTTTAAATTTGGTACACATATTCACCGCATACGTCTCGATCACATATATTCCGGGTTTTGATTCATTTTGATTTTTTCTTGAAAATTTTGTAAAAACAAAAACAAATGTATTTGGATTTCTCAAAATTTTGAATTTCGAAAAACTCAAAAATCCGAGATAGCAGTTTGATAGCCCGGTCTATTGTTAGTAATTTGATTTATAACAATGTAGTTTATCTCAAATATCGTTCCTTTGACAGCGTTTTCCGCAAACCATTATTTTGCAACAAAAACCGAAGAACATTGCGTCACTCTGACGTCATTCCCGGTTGACCTATCATAGCCTCATATTTTTACGTTTGCCAACATGTGTAGAATTGATGTGAGAGAAGGTACTGCAAGTTTGGTGACGATACAAGTGTTGGTTTAGGAGTTATTGCAAAATAACGGGAGGGGGGGGGGCAAAAAATAGCCCCCCAGTAACTCGCGGGTTAATTCGCCCAGCGGTGTTACTGACTCAAAGTTCAGTAATGCACCTCTAACACGCTTGAAAATATATTTTAAAATAAATGCGTTCCACTTAACGAAAAAAATGTTCCGGAAGTATATCAGGTATGTAAATGTGTCGAAATAATGCAACTCCATCCGTCGCATTGATTCGCCCGCAGCTGTGGCGACTAGAAGTTCAATAATGCACCTCCAGCATATCAAGTGCAGAAATGTCGAACGAAAGGGATATATAAATTCTATATAATATCGAAAATGTTTCAAAGATGTATGTGGCCATAAATAAACTGATTCTTCCATCGCTCTTGCTACTACGAATATACTGCTTTGCAAATATGTCGCTTTAATTGCCTCGATCCGGTAAAGACGCGAAGTTCAGTAATGCACCTCCAACTCCATGGGCATGGAAATACCGTAGATGTGGTACAAATGCTATGCATATACTGACTATGAAAGATTGGCATATACTAGGCACTTCAGAAGTCTGTTTCATTGTATCAGGTGCTTATAACGTCTAAAATATTACGGCTCCGTCCGGCGCCTTAATTCGCCCGGCAGATGAAAACTATGTCCCGACTATGAAACACTTGCATATATTTGATATGCTAGACACTTTAGAAATAGGTATAATGGTATCCTTTATCTGTATTATATTACTCTTAAGGATAAACGTTTCTGCGCTTATGTATATGTATCGCTTTAATTGCCTCGGTCTGGTGAAGACACAAAGCTCAGTAATGCACCTCCAACTCCGTGAGCATGGAAGTACCGTATGTGTGACATATATGCTATGTGCATGCTGACTCTGCAACACTGGCATATGTTTGATATGCCAAGCACTATAGAAGTTGGTATAATGGTACCAAGTGGGCACCGTCCGCTCAATATAATACAACTGCGTCCAGTATCTTAATTCACTCGGCGTTGTTGCCGCCTCAAAGTTCAGCAATGCACCAAACAAACAAACAAACAAACAATGCAAACACGCTTTGCATATATATTTTAAAATAAAGACTTATGTAAGTGCCATTCAACGTGAAAAACGTTTCGGATGTGCATCAACTGTTTGAAGTGTTCAAAATATGGCAGTTCCATTCGTCGCATTAATTCTCCCGCTGCTGTAGTAACTAGACGGTCAGTAATTCACCTCCGGCACATTTAGCATATATTTGTCGACGGAAAGAGATTTACACATTCTAATGAAAATATTTCGAAAATACGTCAAGTGTCACAGGGGCGGATCCAGGGGGTGGCCGCAGCGGTCGCAGCCCCCCCCCCCCCGCCAGAAAGGCGCCGCACCGGGCGCCGGGCGCCGGTCCGCTGCCGGGCGCCACCAGGCGCCCGGCGATGGATTAAGGCATTTACATACAGCGAAAAGACGTACTATATGTAATGTGTGCTGGTTGTTTTAATGTCTCCCGTTCGCTCCAGATGCGGGCTTAACGAACATTGCTATCATGGCGCCCCTGTATTTTTGGAAGGCGCCCCTAAATTGGCCTGCGTCCACCCCTCCTAAAATATCCTGGATCCGCCCTTGATTAGTGTCAAGACAGGCCGAAGCTATCCTTTTCTTTTCAGGATACCTTTCTTGTCTTTTTTTTCCTCACTTTTCAGGAAGATTCGATCAATACTTATCTTGCTTATTACCGCCAAACCGCAATGTTGTCAACATATTGTATTCTTACTAACATCACAAAATTATGAGGGACATTTCCAGCCAAAAATCGCATGTAAAAGTTGTGCAGTTTTTCACAACTTTCAGAATATTTCAGAAACTTTTCAGCGCAATTATCCTTCGTGAAAACGGCTATTACTATGATACGAATAATGTATTAAATATAACATTGTCTATTTCTGCTACTTAAACAGCATCTGAATACCAACTAATTTTCTATTGTAATGCATAACGGAACTTGTCCCTTACAGGCTTGGGAAGTACTTCGGGCAATAAGCGACAGTACCCGGTGTTAACCCGGCAGTCACTGGGGTATATTCTGTAACACGACTCACTGTGGTTTTTTTTAGCCCCCCTGGTATCTTCAGAACCAATGATCGCAGCGGGACGCACAAGGCGGCATTCAAAAGCGCTCAATGAGATAAGCCTAACGCAAACTTAAAAAATGTCAAATTAAGGTCACATGTCAGGTCACGGTCAAGTCAAACGTCAAAATCGAGGTATTTGAGTTTATGGACAATACTTGCCATCCATGGCATTCGATTGCGCCTATAATCACCCAAAGTGCTGTCAAAAGTATGATACATATCCTACTTGAGCTAAAGTGAGATTTTTGGAAAAGATCAAGGTCAAGGTCAGGTCACAAAAGGTCACTACACACAAAATATCTACGAAAGTCATACAGTACATGTTTTATGGATGCTTTTACGCGTATAATTCGATAGTGGTAGTCATTTTACCACCTGACTTCATTTACGTGAAGATAGTGTCAAGTTCAGGTCAAGTTCAGGTCACTGAAGGTCAAAATTTGAAATTGATAAATCGAAATGAAAAAAAACATGTTTCTATATCGGTTTTATCTAAAGCAAACAGTGCTGGCATTTATTTGTCTGTATCCGGTCAATAAAAGCCAAAAAACGCAATTTCAAAATATGACGTCATGATTTACCCATACTTTATATGCCATGAGTCAAAAAAGATGATATAATTTTGAAATTTTGTATGGTAGTTGCCCATATGTTGTTATCTGACATATATTCCAGTTTTTTCAATATCTTTGAAAAATTTGATTTTGTGAGCATTTTAAAAAAAGTGAAATTTTTGGGGTCAAAAACCAAAATTTGTGAAATTTCGAGATAGCTGGTTTATAGCCCTTGCAATTTTCTACCTTTTAGGGTTTTTGGATTGCATTTTACTTCAAATACAGCTTTTGTACGGCTTGGCAAAGTTTAGCCGATTTTGGTGTCAAAATCGTGTTTAGTGACGTCACTAAATTCACTATATCTCGAAAAATTTCTGACGAAATTTTTCCATTTTTCCTTCTTAGGTGTAAAAATGATGCCCGGAAAGGTACTGAAATTTTGCCATCGATATCTGGATTAGTTATTGAGATATTCCTGATATTCCTAAGGGGGGGGGCTAAAAAAGCCCCCCCCCCCAGTGACTCGCGGGTTAAGAGACGTCCGCCGTCACGTCAGACCCGGTGCTCCAACATCTGCCCCCGTGTCCCGGCAACCCCATCTGCCCCGCGGTACTCCGATCAGTGAGCCAAGCCGGCTCTTCTGACCGGGAATAAAGGATGAAACGGACCTTGCGTATTTCGTTTATAGTAGGTACTGTTGGCTCGACTGGTAAATGAACCGAGCCGGATGGGGTGGGATTTTATTCAGAATTGATATAAAGTATTCGAAACATTTCACCTATTTTAAAGTATAGCCACCGACTTTTACCACAACGGCGCATCCCATGTCAGAGCCGGGCTGCCGCAACACAGCGACGCACGCGCACAACAATGCAGCCCGCCAGACGCACGTGCAGACGCCGTTGGCGCCAGATCTCGGCCGAACGCCGGAAACTGTTGCTAACCGGCCTACATGTCGTCACACTTGGGGTCGCTGAACTTTCCGTCACTACGGTACCGGACGAAATAAAATGACGGGCTATTGATAGCTCGGCGCCATATGCTATTCGTATGCAAAGCATATATGCCACATCTACGATATTTCCATTCCCATGGAGTTGCAGGTGCAGTACTGAACTTTGCGTCTTTACCGTACCGAACATTTGCAGAACCGTGTATTCGTAAGCGTAATAGAGATGGAAGGAAGATCGGATAGCTTTGGCCTGTGTTGACACCTGGTATATTTGCGAAATATCTTCCACTTCAAGTAGAATGTGTAAATCCCTTTCCTTCGACATCTCTATGTTAAATGTGCCGAAGGTGAATTACTGACCTTTTAGTCACCAATACAGCGGTCAATGTAATGCAACGGATGGAGCTGTATTATTTTGACCACTTTTAACAGTTGATGCACAACTCAAATGTTTTCACGGTAAGTGGAACGTATATAAGCCTTTATTTTAAAATATATTTGCTTAGCGTCTTCGAGGTGCATTACTGAACTTTGAGTCAGTAACACCGCCGGGCGAATTTAGGCGCCGGACAGAGAGGTATTATTTTGGACGGACGGTGTCCACCTGGTACCATTATACCTGTTCTGAAGTGCTCGGCACATCCAATATATGCCAGTCTTTCATAGTCAACATGTACATACCATATATGCAGGGGCGTAGGAACTATGTTCAAGTTGGGGGGGGGGGGGGGCAGGAGACATTCTGAAGTCGATTCTTTCCATGCAACGCCCATAGGCGTAATGTTAAAATCCAGAATGTTGGGGGGGGGGGGGGGGGGGGGGGCGGCTGCCCCCTGCCCCCCTGCTCCTACGCCTATGCATATATGCCGTGTTCATGGCATTGCTATGGCCGAGGAGTTGGAGGTGAATTACTGAACTGTGCGCCTTTACCGCACCGGGGCAATTAAAGCGATACATTTGCAAAACCGTTTATTCGTAAAATTAATAGAGATGGAAGGAAGATCGGATAGCTTTGGCCTGTCTTCACACTTGATGTATTTTCGAAATATTTTCCACATGAAGTAGAATGTGTAAATCCCTTTCCGTCGACAAATATATGCTAAATGTGCCGGAGGTGAATTACTGACCGTCTAGTCACTACAGCAGCGGGAGAATGAATGCGACGAATGGAGCTGCCATATTTTGAACACTTCAAACAGTTGATGCACATCCGAAACGTTTTTCACGTTGAATGGCACTTACACAAGTCTTTATTTTAAAATATATATGCAAAGCGTGTTTGAGGTGCATTGCTGAACTTTGAGGCGGCAACTCCGCCGGGTGAATTAAGACGCTGGACGCAGTGGTATTATATTGGGCGGACGGTGACCACCTGGTACCATTATACCAACTTCTATAGTGCTTGGCATATCAAATATATGCCAGTGTTGCAGAGTCCGCATGCACATAGCATATATGCCACACATATGGTACTTCCATGCTCACGGAGTTGGAGGTGCATTACCGAGCTTTGTGTCTTCACCGGGCCGAGGCAAGTAAAGCGATACATATGCAGAATCGTTTATCCGTAAGAGTAATAGAATACAGATAAAGGATATCATTATACCTATTTCTAAAGTGTCTAGCACATCAAATATATCCAAGTGTTTCATAGTGAACCTGTACATAGCTTATATACAACATCTATCGTATTTCGATGCCCATGGAGTTGGAGGTACATTACTGAACTTTGAGTCAGTAACACCGCCGGCCGAATTATGGCGCCGGACAGAGACGTATTATTTTGGACGGACGGTGTCCACCCGGTACCATTATACCTGTTCTGAAGTGCTTGGCACATCTAATATATGCCAGCCTTTCATAGTCAACATGTACATAGCACATATGCCGTGTTTATGGCATTGCTATGGCCGAAGAGTTGGAGGTGAATTACTGAACTTTGCGCCTTTACCGCACCGGGGCAATTAAAGCGATACATTTGCAAAGCCGTTTATTCGTAAAATTAATAGAGATGGAAGGAAGATCGGATTATGGATAGCTTTGGCCTGTGTTGACACTTGATGTTTTTGTTTAATATTTTCCACATGCAGTAGAATGTGTAAATCCCTTTCCCTCGACATCTCTATGCTAAATGTTCCGGGGGTGAATTATTGAACTTCTAGTCACCACAACAGCGGGCGAATTAATGCGACGGATGGAGCTGCATTATTTTGAGCACTTTAAGCAGTTGATGCACATTCCAATTGTTTTTCACGATAAGCAGAACGTATATAAGCCTTTATTTTGTAATATACTTGCCAAGCTTGTTTGAGGTGCATTACTGAACTTTCAGTCACTTGGACAATGACGGCCCAATTCAGGCGCCGCACAGAATCGTATTATATTGGGCGGTATAAACACCTGATACAATGAAAGGCACTTCTGAAGTGCCTGGTATATGCCAATCTTCTATAGTCAGCATATGCATAGCATTTGTACCACATCTACGGTATTTCTATGCTCATGGAGTTGGAGGTGAATTACTGACCTTCGCGTCTTTACCGGACCGAGGCAATTAAAGCGACATATTTGCATAACCGTTTATTCGTAGTAGCAAGAGCGATGGAAGAATCAGTTTATTTTTGGCCGTGTTAACACCACATACATCTTTGAAACATTTTCGATATGATATAGAATTTATATATCCCTTTCGTTCGACATTTCTGTGCTTTATATGCTGGAGATGCATTATTTAACTTCTAGTCGCCACATCAGCTAGCGAATCAATGCGACGGATGGAACTGCACTATTTTAGACCTTTAGATACCCGAAGTGCTGCTGCTCCACCGCCATCGCCGCCTGAAAACGCCTCTGTTTCACCATACCCCCCATTGCTGTCTGCAGACGCCTCTGTTCACCCCCTTCCATCGCCGCCCGAAGACGCCTCTGTTCCACCATCCCCCCATCGCTGCCTGAAGACGCCTCTGTCCCCCCATCGCTGCCTGAAGACGACTCTGTCCCCCCATCGCCGCCTGAAGACGCCACTGTTCCACCCACCAACCCCCCTTCGCTGCCTGAAGACGCCTCTGTTCCACCCCCACCACCCCACCATCCCCGTCTGAAGACGCCTCTGTTCCACCATCCCCCCATTGCTGCCTGGATACGCTTCTGTTCCACCCCCTCCCCATCGCTGCCTGAAGACGCCTCTGTTCCATCCCCCTTCCATCGGCGCCTGAAGACGCCTCTGTTCCACTCCCCCCCCCACATCGCTGCCTGTAGACGCCTCTTTTCCACCATCACTGCTACCTGAGTGCTACTGCCCCACCACCATCGCTGCCTGAAGACGCTTCTGTTCCACCATCCATCCCCTATGGCTGCCTGAAGACGCCTCTGATCCACCCCCCACCATCGCCGCCTGAAGACGCCTCTGTTCCACCATCCCCCCATCGCTGCCTGGATACGCTTCTGTTCCACCCCCACCCCCCATCGCTTCCTGAAGACTCCTCTGTTCCATCCCCTTCCATCGCCGTCTGAAGGCGCCTCTGTTCCACTCCTCCCCCCCATCACTGCCTGAAGACGCCTCTGTTCCACCATCACTGCTACCTGAGAGTGCTACTGCCCCACCGCCATCGCTGCCTGAAGTCGCCTCTGTTCCAACATCCATCCCCCATCGCTGCCTGAAGACGCTTCTGTTCCACCCACCCACCCCCATCGCTGCCTTAAAACGCCTCTGCCCCCCATCGCTGCCTGAAGACGCCTCTGTTCCATCCCCCGCCCATTGCTGCCTGAAGGCACTTATGTTCCCCCCTCGCTGCCTGAAGACGCCTCTGTCCCCCCCCCCATCGCTGCCTGAAGGCGCCTTTGTTCCATTCCCCCATCGCTGCCTGAAGACGCCTCTGTTCCATCCCCCGCCCATCGCTGCCTGAAGACGCCTGTTTATCCCCCCCCCATCGCCGCCTGAAGGCGCCTCTGTTCCATCCCCCCATCACTGCCTGAAGACGCCTATTTTCCATCCCCCGCCCATCGCTGCCTGAAGACGCCCGTGTCCCCCCCATCACTGCCTGAGGGCGCCTCTGTCCTCATCCCCCAGTGACGTCATAGTGGTATACTGGTACACTTTTGTGTCTGTGATAGATAATTATACTATCATCTGGTAGCCTGCCTACTCTTCTTTTATTAGGGACCTCGCTAACACCATATAAATTGGCTGGCTTGGGAGGTGAATTTCTGAACTATTACCAATGGGAGGCGTTCGTGTTGCCTAATTACAGATTGCCCAACCAGTCAGATTGCCCACATTATATATTGCCCACATGTTCAGATTTGATAACGGCTGTTTGCCCAACGGCTTTTTGCCCAACGGCCTACTGCCCAACGGCTTTCTGCCCAACGGCTTTTTGCCCAACGGCCTACTGCCCAATGGCTTTCTGCCCAACGGCTTTTTGCCCAACGGCCTACTGCCCAACGGCTTTCTGCCCAACGGCCTACTGCCCAACGGCTTTCTGCCCAACGGCTTTTTGCCCAAGGCTCACACTGCCCAAGGACGTTCTACCCAACGGCTTTTTGCCCAAGGCTTACACTGCCCAAGGACGTTGTGCCCAACGACGTTTTGCCCAACGCACGCTCTGCCCAAACTCAGCAGACCTAAACCTACCGTGTTCTACCCTGTTCTACGCGCTAGAATCACGCCGACGACGGAGACATCTGGCGGTTGATATAAAGCTTTGAGCTTTGGTCAGTAGATGTCCCTAGGTATAGCGCCTGGAATAGTAGGTTCAAGGCTGTACCGCGGAGGTGTTGCGGACACCTGTGCGTTGCGGGATAGTCTACCAAGGTAGACGGCATCTCATTAGTTCACGGTACGTATTGGCGGTGTAGCGTTGGCGGTGAGTGTAAAATATTTGTGAATTGTGCGATTAAAGGAAATAGTTCACCTTCGGAAAATTTTCAGAACACGATTTTATTATATTTTGTAATACAGTTTCTTTTTGTATTTTCAAAAATGGTCCTACATCGCGCCAATTCAGGACAGAAGGTCGTAAGTGATTAATTTTATGGTGTGCGTTATTGGTCTACGCATGCGCCCTGGTAGTGCTGGCACTCTCAGACGGTACGGTATATCATATATGCGCCGCATTCCTTCGCCAAAAAGTCAAATATCTTCGGCTGGAGAGTCTTTTCAGCCAAGAAAAGTTGCAGATAAGGATTTCTCAACACGGGCTACAAAACTGCTATTTCAGTTCAAAATCCCATGTTGAAGGTGAACTATTTCCTTTAAGTAGGTACTTGTGTGGATCTGGTTATTCAGTGTCGGCGTGTGGAGTTTGTGCCGCAACCGGGCCCCGGGGAGAGTGCACGGCGGCGCGCGACTAGAGCAGAGGGCGGAACGATCGAGAGAGTAATGACCCGGATGACCACTAGCAGATCCAGGGGGGGGGGGGGGGCAACCAAGGCAGTGTAACTTGGGCAATCTGTGATATAGGCAATATGATATGCACCCGGGCCATTTGGTGGTCTGCGGCCGCTGGTGACCTTGGCCGCCCGGCGCGCCGGCTGCGTGGCTTGGCATCACATATCTCGGCCGGGAAAGGACGTGGCAGGGGAGGGTAATTATTGTCGGGCGCCAGGGTCGGGCGTTGAGGACCGATCCGGCCCGCTGCCGGCGATCCGCCCGCATGCGTCTGTGGACGGCGGCACTGGTCGGCTAATCTCTTGCTTCCTGTAGAATGGCTGACGTTTCGCATAAAGCGCCTCCACACTCTACAATATACATACACATCACTCATTAGTGAATTACCTTGAATTTATGTGTTTGCAATGTACTGAGCTCTCCGAACCTCTGAAGCGAATGTCAACATCTAGCACCTGCGGAGAGGACGGCCGACTGCGTCACAATCAACATGTTGGTATGGCCTGGCCTGTGATCTTACCGCATGTACTCGATGTTGTCAACGCGTCGTTTGTGTCGGGAGTGCTGCCGAAGGAGTGGCAGCGGGCTACTGTGGTTTCCATCCATAAGTCGGGGATTCCGACAGAGCCGAGTAATTCTCGCCCAGTCTCGATACTGCCTGCACTGTAAAAAAAAAAGTTATCTATAATCTAACTGCTTGTTATCCTGTCAAATTTCACTAGCGAAAGGCGTGTGAAGTCAAAAGTCAACACGCATTCCTGGTTAAAGGAAATAGTTCACCTTCAACATGGGATTTTGAACTGAAATAGCAGTTTTGTAGCCCGTGTTGAGAAATCCTTATCTGCAACTTGTCTTGGCTGAAAAGACTCTCCAGCCGAAGATATTTGACTTTTTGGCGAAGGAATGCGGCGCATATATGATATACCGTACCGTCTGAGAGTGCCAGCACTACCAGGGCGCATGCGCAGACCAATAACGCACACCATAACATTAATAATTTACGACCTTCTGTCCTGAATTGGCGCGATGTAGGACCATTTTTGAAAAGAAAAGAAAAACTGTATTAAAAAATATAATAAAATCGTGTTCTGAAAAATTTCCGAAGGTGAACTATTTCCTTTAAAGGGATTATACGGGTTTCCGTCCTGAAAGTAAATGCACTCTTTTGCAGTTGTATGAGCTTTAAACACGTTTAAGACATATAACAGGGACCTCAGTGCTCATTTAGTCCATTATTTCAGAAATTATCAGCGTTAAAACTTGGGCGTTTTTCGAGACTAGTATCAGATAACGAGTACTTGATCGGCACCCCTTTTATCTTAAGATCAATTTGAGAGTTTTGAATTATCTGCAAGTCCTACACTGGATCACACAATTATTATGCAATTCAAAACTGACGGGACTTTGTATTACTACACACTGTTCGTTGAGGTGTTTTTGTGGTTTTCTTTTCTCTGGCCTTTAGCGTTGAGAATTTGGTGGTGGCGCATTAATTTTTTGGCATGAAAATTCATGAAAAATATATAATTTTATGGGAAAACTAGGTAACTGCTGTTGTCGTTGGAACAAAACAAGTTTATTTTCTTTCAAATATTGCTTATTTTACCGGAAATATGCCATACGTGAGGTGTTTTTATTAGCATAAAAGAGATGACTGGCTCTGCCTCAGCCGGTCCTGCAGAAAATACGCGGTGGCATCACTGCACACTTTGGAATGTCCTTACGTGCAGAAGAGGTAATTTCCAGAAAAAATGTGGCTACCGTGGGACTTCTATCACCTTTATAAGTACGTTTTACTATGTAACTCAATTATTCTGGGAACAACCCGTATAATCCCTGCATGCTGTGTGTTTGATATTACTCGTAATTCGAGTGTAGAAGTGTTATCAAACTCACCTCAAAGTTTCCCAAACGATGCCAGCTTACACTAATAGAGCGTGTATCCGTGAAACTCGTTTCAGATGCATGCAATTACTCTTAAGCACTAGCGGATCCAGGGGGGCAGGGACGCAGCCAAGGGGGGGGGGGGGGGGGGGGGGTACGGGGTCATGGCTCCCCTTGAGCAAAACAAAGGTGTACACTAGATTAGATAGAATGAGATTCTCTGACGAGACCCGACCCTACCCCCCCCCCCCCCCCGGTCAACAACATATGTCTGAGGAGCGAAATTTGCTTGTACCACCGACGTAGCCCCCGCCCCCTGATAAAAATCCTGACTACGTGCCTGGGGGCATGGCGGCCATGCCCCCCCAAACGCCTGAAATCCGAGCAAAATTGACACATTTCCTGATATAGAAGAAAATGTAAGCAACTTTTACAAAAGGGAAGTTTGTTTTAAATCACCTATCAATGCATAAGCACAGAGGCGGATCCCGGGGAGGGGCAAAATGGGCAATAGCCCCCCCCCAAAACGAAAAGTTGTGGGGGGGGGGGGGGGGGGCAAAAGTATATTCCCCCCCAAGTTGGAGTAAAAGTTGCTATTTTTATCTTTCCAAAATGCATTTTAGCTGTTTTTATCAACTACAATTTGCTATAAAAAAAAATGCACATACAATTTTATATATATAATTAATAGCGAAATAAAGCCGAGCGACTGTAATAGGTCTGTTACGTTATGCTTCGGACAGATGTTAAAGGAAATAATTCACCTTCAACATTAGTTATAAACTGAGATAGCAGTTTTGTAGCCCGTGTTGGGAAACCCCTATCTGCGAATTTTCTTGACTGAAAAGACTCTCCAGCCGAATATATTTGAGTTTTTGGCGAAGGAATGCGGTGCTGGCGAAAGAATGCTGTACTGGTTCTAGCCCGGACAGAGGCTATACCATCAGCCAATCAGCTTGCAGCTGGTGCTAGCAAGCGAATCGCCGGCCGCCGGTTGGCACATCTCCAATGCAAGTCTATCTTTACGCGACTACTTTCGAATCTGATTGGCTGAGCCATTTTTTACATTCGCGTGACGTCGGGACTCTGGCTCGGAGAGTGTGCATATAGTTTTGATAAACAATACAAATGTACGGCCTTCTGTCCTGAATCGGCGCGATTAAGGCCATTTTTGACAATATAAAAAGAAATTGTATTAAAAAATATAATCAAATCGTGTTGGGTAAAAAATTCCAAGGTGAACTATTTCCTTTAATATTTCCGTTCAGGGGCGTAGGAACTATGTTCAAGTTTGGGGGGCAGGAGGCATTCTGAAGTCGATTCTTTCAATGCAACGCCCATAGGCGTAATGTTAAAATCAAAAATGTTTGGGGGGGGGGGGCGGCTGCCCCCTCCCCCCTGTTCCTACGCCTATGTTTGCGTTGCCTTGTGACAATCCCTGACAGATGTATCCGTCCAACTGTTGTCGGTACATGGTCAGTAGAGATCTAGGAAATCTGAAAAATATGGTCCAGACTACGTGCAGCACCATTCAAGAGATGTAGTGTACCGAGTTGCAATTGGTAACGTTTCGCTGTTATCAACGCTGACATTTACTCTACTCTCTGCAGGCTGAAATATCCCGACACTGGCAATATATTCGGATTGCGAGCCTACGCACCATTGCTACACCATGCTGTTGTCACTGTCGTTATATTTTTCATCAAATGCCAGTACGCAGGTATATATTTACTGCATCTCTTATGGCGTGTATTGCTATCTGACATTGTCTTGTCCTCCCATCATTTCCATATATAGCGATTTCCTTTCAGTACGAGCACGTTGTATACAACTCCGCAAGAATGTTTTGTCTTACCATTGTCAGTAGGATAATCAAACGGCCGCTGACGAGCCGTCTCCAAAGATGAATTTGTAATGCCCTCATTCGTAACGCAGGTATGGATTTACTGCATTTCATACGGCGTATATTGCTATCTGACATTGTCTTGTTCTCCCATCCTTTCCATATATAGCGATTTCCTTTCAGTAGTTCAGTTCCTTTCAGTTTCAGTTCGAGCACGTTGTGGCGTACACAAGCATAACAACCTACAACTCCGCAAGAATGTTTTGTCTTACCATTGTCAGTAGGATAATTAAACGGCCGCTGACGAGCCGTCTCCAAAGCTGAATTTGCGATAGCCTCATTCGTAACGCTTTGGTTCTCCACAGCATGCGGACACGTGCATGACCGCCGGCCGTGGCACAGAGCAGCAGCAGCCTGCTCTGATATTTTGTGACCCGCGCCCTTCAGCCTATTCCGTCCTCTCATCCCAAGTCTTCCCTACCAGCATGCACGGATGTTATACATTGATGTTATTAAAGCTGGAAATGTGCACTTTCTCGTTTTCCCACATTTTTCTTGAGACGATCCTAGCACATCCTTGCCAGCTGCTACTGGATCAGCATGCATCTTGTTTTGTGCGCTTTACCGATTAACGCCCGCCGTTACCAAACATATGGCAAGAGTGAAATTGGAACCTCAAACGCATTCACATTCAGCCATTTTAGCACATCCAGCCGGGACAGTGATACCAGTTGTGGTACGAAGAGTTTCATGCCAAATCCTTCGTTGAATATTTTACACAAATACATTCATATATACTTTCGCTGAAGATACTCTGGTTTGGTAGATTTAGCTCTGGGTTGTATTTCGCATTAAATTTACACTTTGCGACTGTGGATAGCTGAACTTTGACTGTTGCAAAAACAATTTTTACGATAAATTTTAACTTCTCCCGCAAAAAGTGGTGTGTGTGTGTGTGTGTGGGGGGGGGGGGTGAACCACTTCTCCTTCTGAGAGGGGGGTGGGGGAGGTCGGGGGACCGTACCCCCGACCCTTCCGTCGTTGACGCCCCTGCATGTTACGGATGAAATTTCCTTCGTTTTCCTTTCGGATTTCGGAGCAGCGGTGTGCGAAGGGAAAACGATCGTAAAAAATTCCCCCATTTTGTGCGTGTATTTAAGCCTTTGCAGCATTTTGTATGTGTATTTTCATATTATAGTAGGTACGTGTCAACAAGGGCGGATCCAGGATATTTTAGGAGGGGTGGCCGCAGTCCAATTTAGGGGCGCCTTCCAAAAATCCAGGGGCGCCATGATAGCAATGTTCGTTAAGCCGCAGCTGGAGCGAACGGGAGACATTAAAACTAGCAGCACACATGCAATTTAGTACGTCTTTTCGCTGTATGTGAACGTAAGGCATTCACATCCATCGCCGGGCGCCTGGCGGCGCCCGGCGACGGACAGCCCGTGGGGCGCCCTTCTGGGCGCGACCGCTGCAGCCACCCCCTGGATCCGCCCTGTCCTATGATCATCTCATACACAGGCGACCACGGCTGATATAAGTTGATTTGAATGTTTAACCCTGTTTCACACCACCTCAATGTGCATCTGCCCGTCTAAATAATTATAAACTGCATAACTTATCGACTTCCCCCACAATTCGGGCTTTAAGCTCGCAGACTAATACATTTATAACTAACTAACAAAATATCTCCTTTGCAGCACTGCAGTGTATGTCTGGAGGCATTCGGACAGGAACACCATGGTGGCATCCTCATGCCGTGCCGCCATGCCAACACATGCCTCCGCTGCCTGTGGCAGTGTTATGGCGGGCCAAACCGGTGCTGCCCTGTGTGCCGTTCGCCGTTGGGAGCACGCCCCCAGCGGATTTTTATTTAGGACCTGTTCCAGCCGGTTATTGATTCAACTTTTGGGGTGCGGTATAGTGACCCACCGGGGCGAAGCGAACCACCCACTCCGCTGTGCTTATGAGTGGTGCTATACCTCGTTCCATTCCCAGTTTGCGGCCGAAGCGCTTTAACAATAACAGCACGCGAGTAATCTCAAGCTAAATTTTGGGTGTCAATCGATCAAAAATTACGGCAAGTCGGCAAGTCCAAGGCCCTATATTCTGGCAAGTCTAGACAAGTCCAAAGAAAAGGTTGTTGTTCGCAATTTTTATAATATTGTCTTCATATGAATTATATCTTTTAGCATTTCTATATAACTGTTTCTAAGCAGTATACGGCTCCAGGCGGTCGCTTGTGATCTTGCAAGCCAGGCGATTGATACATTATGGTCACATATTCTACACGGAAAGGAAATATGAACGTCTTCAGAACGCGCATCAGATTCAAACATCCGCTTTATTAACGTCGGAAAATAAACCAGTAACTGAGTAACGCGACTGATGAGTGTCAAATAATTGTTTACATGTTCAAGCTATATCGTCAACGAAGGTACAAATAGAAGGGATACGCACAAGCTCAGAGTAGAAGATCCTGAGTGTGTCAAGCATGCATGTCGCAGTGTTGGATGACTTCGACATCTGCACTTTGTCATTTGTGACATGTGCTATTACGTATTTCGGATTATGTGCCACTACGGATCATGTTGTTTGTTGTATAACCAAATACATGACATGGCAGCTATATTGATTTTGTATTCAAACTACATCTGACTGATACACAATGACCAATGCGATTGATCGCATCTTTTGAAGAAATAGTTCACCTTGGAACATTTTTTCCAAACACGATTTGATTATATTTTGAAATACAATTTATTTTTATATTGTCAAAAATGGTCATACATCGCGCCGATTCACGACAGAAGGTCGTAAATGATTAATGTTATAAAAAAATATATACATACTCTCTGAGTCAGAGTTCTGACGTCACGCGAATAAAAAAAAATGTCTCAGCCAATCAGATTCGAAAATAGTCGCGTAAGGATAGACCAACCGGCGGCCGGCGGTTCGCTTGCTAGCACCAGCTGCAAGCTGATTGGCTGGTTGTATAGGCTTTCCCCAGGCCATCGTCGGCACCGCATTCTTTCGTCAGCACTCAGCACCGCATTCCTTCGCCAAAAAATAAAATATATTCGGCTGGAGTCTTTTCAGTCAAGAAAACTTGCAGATAGGGGTTTCCCAACACGGGCTACAAAACTGCTATCTCAGTTCAAAACCCCATATTGAAGGTGAACTATTTCCTTTAACTCTGATTTTTAGCAAAACAGCAATGGTAGGTGAACTACAGTTTGGCAATGAATAAGCAAAACGGCTACGGCCGTGAAGGCAAACAGCATTTCAGAGTGCCTTAAGTCACTTTACTTTGTGAATTGTGCGTTATAGAGGTACTTGTGTGGATCTGGTTATTCAGTGTCGGCGTGTGGAGTTTGTGCCGCAACCGGGCCCCGGGGTGAGTGCACGGCGGTGCGCGACTAGAGCAGAGGGCGGAGCGATCGAGAGAGTAATGACCCGGGTGACCACTAGCAGATCCAGGGGGGGGGGGGGGGGGGGCAACCAGGGCAGTGCAACTTGGGCACAGTGGCGGCGGAAGATATTTTCGGATGGGGGGGGGGGGCAAAGAAAACCAGGGCGCCCCCCCCCAGACAAAAAAAACATGGCTGGAAATTATATCTCCAGATTTAGGCCACAATATTATACCAATAAAACGCCTTTTTGGGGGATGACCGAGCGGGCGCGCTCTGGTAAAGCTAAAACAGTTTGGAAAAATATGAAACGGTACGGGAGCACACATGCAGGCGCGTAACCACCACTGGGGTCACTGGGGATCAGTCCTCAGTAACATTTTCGGATTTTACATTACGCCTATGGGCGTTGCATGGAAAGAATCGACTTCAAAGTGCCTCCGTCCCCACCTACTTTCGGAAGGTGGTTACTTACGCCTATGCACACATGCGCATTGACTGTGTCCCAATTATAAGTAACACATTCAATAGTTTTACCGTGGTTATACCCTAGTATGCATAGTTTTAGGAACGTTCAGCTGAATCATGAATGAAGATGTAAAAAGTAAATGGCGCGTCCCTGGGACAAACAGTGGCGGATCTACGCTTGGGCAAAATGGGCAATTGCCCCCCCCCCCAACGAAATATCGGTAGGCAAACGTATGCTTTTGCCCCCCCCCCCCCCCCCACACAAAAAAAAAACATCCGGCAGGTTGTGATTTTTGTCCTGGTACAGTGGCGGATAAATCGTTCTTCGAAAATACGTTTTTTTTTTACATGGGGAGACAACAACAAAAAAAACTCAGTAAGACAACAAAAAAACAATTGCCGTCCGACCATTTTTCATTTTCTTGAAAAGTTGTGCACTGGGCGGGGTATTTCAAGGGCGGCGTATTTATTGGTGGTGACCAAAAAAAAAAAAATCAAAAAAAGACATTTTCCAAGATACGGCTTTTCATATTTTCCAAGTTCACTACGCAGGCCTAATTTTGACGATTACGAGATTAAAAAACGATTTCGATAACTTTTTTTTTGTTGGGATCAGGATTAGTCGAAGAGAAATTTGGCAATCACGAAGTTTCGATTTTGTTTGTTTGTTTTTTGTCACGTGATTTCGTGACCTACGTTTTGCGCCGTGATCTTGACCTAGGTTGGAAACTGAAATTAACATTTCCGTCTGATGAAGATCTGAGCTTAATTGATATTCTTTCGTATAAAAAAGAAGAAGTGGGGTGCAAACTGTAAAAATCATTTTTGAGTCTTGCAATGCTGACATAATACGCTGTTTGGGCACCTGTCTGTCGATAACTTCGCATCTACTTGACATATGCTTTCGAAACAAAGTCCATGAAAGTGACTCCTGACGACGAAACCTAGTCTCGGTAGGTGCCTGTTACACCGACATCAGGTCGCCATATGACCTGCCAGGCGAATACAACGTAACGTACCCAAACAGCGTATTGTGTGCATTGCAAGTCTCAAAAGTAGTTTTTACAGGTCGAACCCTACTTTTTATATTTGTATACGAAAGGACATTTCAATGGAACGCAAATCGTCATCAGACGAAAACAAACATAATTTCAGTTTCCAACAGGTCAAGGTCACTCACGGCGCAAAATGTAGGCCACGAGGTCACGTGACAAAATTAAAATAGAAAATCCGAGATTGCCAAATTGTTCTTTGACTACCCGATCCAAACAATAGAAACAAAATCGAAATCGCTTCCTTAGTCTGGGAGTTTGTCAAAATTAGGCCTGCACAGTGAACTTGGGAAATTTTCGGAAGGCCTTATCTGTTTTTTTTGTTGTGTTGTTGTCACTACCAATTAATTCACCGTCCTTGAACCCCCCCCCCCCAGTGCACAACTTTTCAAGAAAATTAAAAATGGTCGGACGGCAAATTTGAAAAAAAAATAGTTGTGGAAGTCTCCAAAAGTAGGTTGTACAGGTCAAACCCCACTTTTATATTTTTATACGAAAGTACATCAATGAAGCTCAAATCGTCATCAGACGAAAATGTTAATTTCAGTTTACAACAGGTCAAGGTCACGGCGCAAAAAGTAGGTCACGAGGTCACGTGACAACAAAATAGAAAATCCGTGATTGCCAAATTGTCCTTCGACTAATACTGATCCAAACAAAAAGATTGGCAGCGCGATTTCGGCAGGGCCCTCTAAAGACCAGCAAAGGGCCCTCTCCAGATCGGCAGGGACCCTCTACAGATTAGCAGGGCCCTATAAAGGCCGGCCTTCTACAATCGGAAGGGGCCATCTAAATGCCGACAGGGGCCCTCTGCAGATCGGCAGGCCCTATACATGCTGGAAGGGCCATCTAAAGGCGGGCAGAGGGCCCTCTACAGATCGGCAGGGATCCTCGCCAGATCGGCAGGGCCCTATAAAGGTCGGCAGAGGGCCCTCTACAACCGGAAGGGCCCTCTAAATGCCGACGGAGGCCCTCTGTAGATCGTAGGGCCCTTTAAAAGCTGGTAAAGGGCCCTATCCACACTGGTTGGGGGCCTTTTACGTATTTACATATACATGCCAAGTGTTGTTATTGATTCGTGTTACGATGATTTTAACGGTTCGTGGGCCTTCTTTTATGCGACGTAAGGCGTTTTGCGGGAGCCTGACACCATCAAAAACACTGGGGTCTTCGGCCCCAGGGGGCTCTCGCTCGGTCGCCAGAGGGGCCCCCTGGCCTCCAGGGAGGGGGGGGGGGGGGGGGGGGGGGGGCGGGGGGGGGGGGGGGGGGGCATGGCCCCCTTGCCCCCTGCCTACACCCTTGGGTACACATTGGCATAGTTTTACATCTGCAATAACATTATTCATTTGACGCGGACTCCGCAAAATCGGGTTTGTTTGTTTGTTTATTTCGATAATGGTCATGATGTATGACATGATGTTATGGTTGAATTGGCACAAAAGCGAAACGCTTACTTCTAGGTGCCTCTTCAACAAACACGAAAAATAAACAACAGTCATGACCAGGGGCGTGGGAACTACTTTGAAGTTGGGGGGGGGGGGGGGGCGAACTTTTTGGCAATACTACGGCAAAAATTAAGACTGAAGAGAAGCAACGTGTACCGCTTTTTTCTATACCCAATGCTGCTTATTGCTAATAGTATGTCACATATTTAAGGAAATGAGTATCAATATCATATAAAGAAATGGGTCGTCTAACAAGAAAGAAAAAACTAGAGAATAGCTGCTAAACATGAAGGAGCCACACTGGTTACAAAAAGTCGGAGAAGCGGAACTGGAGCTTTCATCGTACCTGAATCCAGAACCGGCGGGCTTGACTGACTCCCGAACCTGAGATAGCTGGTTAGGTGATGCGCCGGACTCGCACCAAGTTGACCATGGCAAAATAATGCATTTAGCATACATGTGGTACGAGTACCATACCATACTTCAACCGAGTTATGCTATGCCGCGTTTTACGGTGTTATGGTCAATGTTTCGGGTACATTTCTATGAATATATCGTTATATATAACGATACATACATAGAAATATATACGGTCGTACTCAAGCAAATGCTGACAAACCAATGCATTAGAACACACGTATTTTTCAGAAGAAAAAAGTTGATCTGCTTAAGTTATATATAAGTTAGTTAGTTAGTTAGTGATTTTGCTTGTTAGTTAACTGTTGCCGAATTAAGGTCCATTAACACACACACACACACACACTGCCGGGGGTTCTCGCCAACCACGAACTGCCGGGGAGGGGGGGGGGGATATTTTTCCGCCCCCTCACCTAAGATCTAAAAAAAACAAGCAATGTTGCCACAAGCGGAAGACGGTGTTAGATAGCTCGAGACAATCTCTATCGAAAGTACTTACGACATTTTTAGGTCAAGTCAATACTGAGGTCACCAGAGGTCAAATTTCGGCTATTTTGTATTATATATTATATTACATTTCGGCTGAATTTCGGCTAACACTTTTTTTCCGCGCGTAGCTAGCTCTTTTATTATCGAGATGTATATCTCGATAATAAAAGAGCTAGCGACGCGCGGAAAAAAGCGTTCGAAAGATAATTGAATTTGCTGTAACTAAGATTCATCGAAATTGACCTAAGATCAGGTCATCAGACTAAGACTATCGAAAGGTAAGTAAGAGTAAATTGACACATTTTCTGATATATAAGAAAATCTAAGCAACTTTTACTAAGGCAAGTTTGTTTAAAATCAGCTATCAGCACACAGCACTTATAAGCAAACTAAATCCGATGAGTTTCAGAATTGTGTGAAACTTTTGGGATTTGGCCTCCAAACCACCTGTGCCCCCCCTGCCCCAACCACCGTTCTGGACCCGCCAGAGGGTGGATCTGGTGAAAATTGGTCAAATTTAGCCATTTCCTATGGATTTATACGTGTTTCTAATTTGTCCCCATTGACTTATAATGGGGAGGTCACGAAATAGACCTGACCTTAGGTCACCCCGCCTCACCGATATAAAATAAAAATCGAGATAGACGAATTGTAGGTACTTATTACCTGATGGCTGATGATATCATGTGAGTTTCAAACCGTTTGATCACAATCACTTTGTCTGTGGCACGACCGCATTTTTTTTGGATGTGGAGTCACTTGACTTGACCTGGTGACCTGACCTGGGATGACCCGAGGAGAAAAAAATCACACCGTGTTGGTAATTGATGCCCCAACAGCTGTGCCAAATTTCGCAGAGCTGCGCGCCGCCGTCGAAACTCCGGTGACAATGCCCTTGTTCTTATACAGGGTCGAGTGGACGTGTAAAAAGTTGTGGGGGCGTCGCCCCCCCCCCCCCAGCTCCAAAGTTGCGGGGGCGAGTTGCCCCATCGCCCCCACGGTTCCTACATCCCTGGTCATGATCGCCACCAGGAGACCCGCGACACCCCGCCCACCCGTCCGGTCCATCAGTTCGTGCGGGCCGCACATCCGCCGCCGCGCCTGCGCCGATCCCCCACGCAGCGGTCAGTGACGCCATCCCCTCCTCACTGCGCGAGGTGCCGCCACCTGGTCTGTCGGTGTTGGTTTTAGCGTTTGCGGGGCGGCGCCTGTTCCACATGCCCGGTGCGTCCTTGACTGGTATACCAATTAGTTGGGACGCTGGGACGGTCGAGGACAACAGTACACTGTTCGCTGGCTTGGGACGCTGGGACGGTCGAGGACAACAGTACACTGTTCGCTGGCATCAGTGCCACTTCTGTTGGCATCTGCCGTCACGGCCCCTCTGTTTCCACGTGGCCGTGGTTTGACGTCGCGCCGATGCGTGCATCAGCTGAGGCTTGCAATGATATGCTATTTGTATCATAGATAAAAATAGCCCCGAAGGATATGACCTGACGTTTGAATTACCTAACTGTACCTAATGTATTTGTGCTGATGGGATTAACAAATTAATGGTTACAATGCAAGTTTTAGCGGCATTTGAACACACCAGTGGCGGATCCAGGGGTGGGGGCCACGGGGGTCGTGACCCCCCTCCCCCTTGGGCCATGAAGGGGCATCACCGCGCCGGGGCACCACAGATTCGTTGGAATCCCAGGGGTAAAAATCAGAAATTTAGTGTCGAGGCAAACTTCTGGGAGCACGGTCAACCTACCCCTATTTTGTCCGACATCAAAATCTCCTCGGATCTGTATCGAACTCAGGGGGTACCCAATCGGAGGAGGGGGAAGTTACCCGCCCCCCCCCCCCCCGTGGCGATGCCACTGCCGTGCGATCTACAAATATCCCAAATCCTGATATATTTTGAGATGAGAGATCCACAAAGATCCCAAATCCTGAAACATTTTACGCCGAGGGCATCCAGGAGGATGCGATCTTCAAGCATTTTATGCCGAGGGATCCACTGGGATCCCAGATCCAACTTCGGGATACAGGCACTTCCAGCCGGCCGGACGGCGCCGCCGTTCCGCGATATCTGATGCCTGTTCAGGCCATTATCAGTGCCTGCAAAGAAAAGGTGCTGCCATCTACAATAAAGCTTGATTTCCCAGATGGCAGCACCAGGTGGGCTGGCGCGTAGAAGGCGGTAGACCACGGTGGATTTTGGTCTACTGATTTTGGGCAGTCCGTGGGTGGGCAAAAAGCCGTTGGGCAGTGTGTGTGTTGGGCAAACAGCCGTTGGGCAGTAAGCCGTTAGCACATATGGTTGTGGGCAATGTGTACCTTGGGCAAAACGTCGTTGGGCAGTAGGCCGTTGGGCAAAAAGCCGTTGGGCAGAAGGCCGTTGGGCAAAAAGCCGTTGGGCAAATAGCCGTTAGCACATCTGAGCATGTGGGCAATTCGTAATTTGGGCACTGTGATTGGTTGGGCAATATGTAATTGGGCAATATGATATGCACCCTTACCAATTACTCAAGATTTGCAATTACTGAACTATTACCGAAGCGGAGAGGTTGTGCATCCTAGACCACCAAGACCAAAACCAACTACAGAAAGTTATGGATGTTGTTGTTGTAGGTTCCTGCATGACTGACCAAACCTGGTAAGATTTGTTACTTTTTGAATTAGACATAAAGACAAAGACGTAAAAGAAAAATGCAACAAGGAACCTCTTGGGCCCATCCGAGGTTGCACCGACACGTTGTTACCGACAACTCCCTTTCAGATTCTCTTAAAAGTCTAGCATGGATTTCATCAGGTCCTTCTGCCTTGTTAGGCCTTACTTTCTTTAGATATTCTAGAACAAGTTCACTACTTATGCCACCTAGCTCTCCTATAGTCTCCTCTGTCTCTAGCTCAGGCTGAAGTGCTGCAATACTACTCTGGTCCTCGATAGTAAAGACAGATTGAAACTGATCATTAAGCACTTCAACCATTTCACTGTCCTTGCTAACTAACACATCATCTACCTTAAATGGACCTATATTTTTGGAAACTGTACTGAACTTATAAAAACTGAAGAACTTCTTACTATCTGCATTACAATGTCTAGCTAAGTCAAGTTCCTTTGCCCTTTTAGCTGCTCTGACCTTTTTCTTAACTGAATTTCTTGCATTCTGGTAGGCCTTCCGATTTATATCTAGTGAAGATCCCTTCAAAATGCCAAATGCACTTCTTTTAGCTTGTATAGCACTCCTTACTTCTGGGGTAAGCCAAACTGGTTTGCCCTTGGTTCTGTTACGTTTGTGCCTGAGGGGTATATGCCGATTTTGAATTTGGCTTAATCTAGCTTTGAAAACATTCCAGGCCTCACATGCATCTAAACCTGCCAACTCAACGTTCCATTTTATCTGTGCGAGGTCATTTCTAATACCATCAAAATCAGCCCGGCTGAAGTTTGGAACCATAATAAGGTTATCTTTGGGCCTCATTTCTGATGAGATATTGCATTTAACCATATTGTGATCACTGGTTCCTAGACCTGCACAAATACTTATGTCACTAACTAGATCACTGTTGTCTGAGAATACAAGGTCTAGAATGGAGCAATGTCTGGTTGGCTCTGTTACAAACTGATGCATGAAAAGCTCCTCTTCAAAGATGTGCCTATACAACCTACACTCATTTGTTTCCTCTGCTATACTTTCGTATCCTCTTAAGTTAAAATCTCCCATAATAAGACACTGAGCCCGAAAGTTCCTACGTATTTCCTCACAAATATCTTGGTCTGTTTCAGCTTGGGAGTTCCTTGGAAGATTCCCTGGTCTGTAAAATGCACCTATCCTCAACCTTCCTCTGTTTCCAAAACATAAGTATTGAATTGGTATTATTAATAATCAAGCTTTTGTGCTACATTGACATGCTACTCAAACTATTGTTTCTCTCGTTAAGTCAATTATTTTTTTCATTTTGTATTACATTATTTTTTACAAAATGGCCATTGCATTGTGTGCATGCCCAACTGGAAAAAATACACGCTTTCATCAACATGTCGAGCCATCAACATGTTTCAAAATATGCACACGTCACTTTTCCTCCTACCAAAATGCTACAAAATGGTTGAAAAACGAACGAGGAAAAAACCCTATTTGTTTTGTCAGTGTTTTCACCACCTGTGCATAGGATCCCTTGATCAGGCTTGCCTGAGAGTTTTGTTGTTCTGTCTGTGCTTGGACTGTCTTGACCAGCTGCTTGTTTTGGTCCTGCACAGCCTTTTTCAGTTGTCTGTGGTCTTGCTCTATGACCTCTGCCATGCTTTTTTGCTTCTCAGCAACTTGGCAGAGGCAGCCAGCTTGATCTTCGAGTGCCTTTTTCAGCTGCTCTTATTTCCTCAATAAGTTCAAGTGAAGTGGATTGTTCTCTACTTTTGGGTTGGATACAGTTTGTTTGCAGTCTGCACAGAACCATGAGAGCTCCTTGTGTTTCTCCAGGTCACTAAAGGCTGGGGCGGAGACCCCCTGGCATTGTGTGTGGAACCATTTAGAACATTTGTCACATTGGACCCCATTGTCATGGTCAGTCACACAGTTTCCACAAGACTTAGCTGGTCCCCATCGCAAATAGCTGAGTTGCTACCTGTTAGGCGCTTCCCTCTTCGCTAGGACGTGTGCGACACTGTGTCCCAAGATAATTTGGTTTCCTTGCTTTGCATCTCTTTTTCTATCTGTTTGCAATAACCCACATATCATCTGTTGGGTCATATCCACTGATTGATGTATCTGATTCATCTTCCATACTCCTTTCAATTGAATGTAATTAATACTGTTTTGTTTTTGCCAGATGGATGCACAGATCAATTTGATAATTCAAATATAAAAGTATAATTCAAATATTGTCAATCACTATTCACTACTCAGTATTGACTGTCAATTTCAGTATTGACTGACAACAGAAGTCTGGAAAAAAAATCAGCACAGGGGCCAGGGGCCTTAGAGGGACCCCCACATTTCATAAGGGGGGGGGGGGGGGCAGGGGCGGCGGAAGGGGGGGGGGAGAGGAGCAGCTGTCCCACCCCCACTCAGAAGTTGTGTGTGTGGGGGGAGGGGAGGGGAGGGGAGGGGAGGGGAGGGGAGGGGAGGGGAGGGGAGGGGAGGGGAGGGAGGGAGGGGAGGGGAGGGGAGGGGAGGGGAGGGGAGGGGAGGGGAGGGGAGGGGAGGGTCATATGGTTTTGTCCCCCATAAATTTGTAAGAGGGGGCCTCCAATAAGTTAGTTTCTAATTTTTTTTCCATTTTGACCGAAAAAATGACCCGAGGTCCCCGAGGTGCCCCCAGCCAGCCTGAGGGTCCCTCAAGGCCGACAGAAGGCCCTCAGTCGGCCTGAGGGAGGCCTTTGAGGGGGACGTTTTTTGCGACTATTTAGAGGTCCTGCAAAATATAGTGGCCTAAATCCAAGGAGATACCATTTCACATCATGTTTTTGTTTGTTTGGGGGGGGGGGGGGACTTTGGCCGAGGGGGCCCCCTGAGTTTCTTTGACCCCATCCGAAAATACCTTCCGCCGCCACTGGGCACGGGCCAGTGTTGCCCTTGTGTGCGCCTTTGGTATGAGGTACACTCAGCCTTGGAATTTGGGCCATTTTCTGGACTTTTTGGGTCCAAAGAATTTTGCTCTCTTCATATTTGTTCAGGAAATTTGCTCTCTTTTCGCCTGATCTTACCGACATTGTAGTTAAAATATAATTCAATTTTCCTCACAAGGATTTAATATCTATTACAAATAAGGATTTTTTTTACTTTCCAAGTAAAATAATTAAAAAAAATGAAAATCTTAACTTAAAGACATAAAGAAAAGTGCAACAAAGAGCCTCTTGGGCCCATCCGAACTTGCCTCCGAACATCCGAACTTGCCTGACAATACAATTTTACTCTCCACCTATGTATTTGTGCTCTCCGGGACCAGGTCATGAAATGAAAAATCCAACACTGGGTACACTTTGTGTCTTATTTTATATATTTATCTTGTGTCTCCTTAGAGCTTCGACCCGTTACACATTTGCGCGGTGGACCCCCTCGGATGAAAATAAAAGATGAAAACTTTCAGTTTTCATTTGTTAAAAAAAATCGGATTTTTCTTCTTTAAAAAAAAATACAACCTGACGGGCCCCACCTCATAGGGATCCCGCGTTTACGAAGGGCACGGGCCCGTATGCCCCCCTGTGTGCGCCTCTGGGCCCTTTGGATGAAAATATAAAATGTAAAACTTTGATTTTCATCTGTAAAAAATAAATTCGGATTTTGTATTGAAAAATTACAACCAAACAAGGGCCCCACGTTGCCGCCTCAGAGGGGCCCCGCATTTCGTAGGGAGGGGGGACGGGCCCGTGTGTCCCGCCCCCTTGTGTGCGCCTCTGCCAGTGGTGACGCCCCTGTTTCTAACACATTTGAGTCTGAACCTCCCATTTGCTTTTCTCTAAGAGATCATTTGTAATTGCCATAAGTGCTTTGTCTAACTGCTGCCTTTTTCCCAGCTACACCTCTCGACTTCCAAAAGCCGGCGAGACCGTCCATGGCAGCAAGTTTGCGATGACCTGCGGTGGCAAGGGTGCCAACCAGTGTGTGATGGCATGCAAACTGGGTGCCAAAACTGCAATGGTTGCCAAGGTCAGATTTACAAGTCATCGGCTCACGGGCACGGGCACGTGACCCCTGTGCCACCTGCCAGTGTGTTATCTACATAAATGAGCATAAAAGTTGCAAATTGGTCAAATTTTCGACATTTTTGGCTTCAACCCACATCGGTCGGCATTCGTTCAACCGAAATGCCTCCCATTCGGCATCGGTCAGGATTTTTTTTTTTGTGGAAAATGACATCACTATCACGGATACATAACGTTGTTACATTGACGTTCAAGACATTTGTCCCCAGGATCATACAGAAAAAGTCACGAATTAACTGTCCAAACATATGCGCCATCTTTTCCCCACTGTCTCTCCCACTAGTTCTTGATCGACGACACGCCCTGGTCCATAACGTCCACCTCGTTTTGTGCGGCTCTGCCAGTCCGTTTGAGGTATCGCGGTGGATGGCATCACGCTGACCAGTCCCAGTCCCGATCCGGGGCGACTGCGCCTGTGTTGCCATGCCACTATACTGGCCGGTTCAGCTGAGTCCGTTCCGAGTGTGACCGGTCGGCCGCCTCCGCTGCCGCCAGCTGGGAGACGACGCGTTCGGCCGGCTCTACCTGGAGAACCTGCGTCAGAGCGGTGTCGATATCAGTCACGTGACGAGCACCAGCGAGGCGGCCACAGGCGTGGCACAGATCTGTGTCGACCAGCACGGTACGCCGCCGCCGCTGCCGCACGGAGTTCAGGCGAGATAGCGCGCCAAGTGGTGTGTGTGTGTGCGTGTGCGTGTGCGTGTGCGTGTGCGTGTGCGTGTGCGTGTGCGTGTGCGTGTGCGTGTGCGTGTGCGTGTGCGTGTGCGTGTGCGTGCGCGTGTGCGTGCGCGTGCGCGTGCGCGTGCGCGTTTTTTGTTATTGCTGAAGGGTCTGCAATTCCTTGGAATGTATGTTGAAGTTTAATCGAATTCCAGAACAAGAACACATTTTATTTAGTTGTCTTGGAACTGTTTACCACGGTCAAGTTTTTGCTTTTAAGCAGAGATCAGAGTACACCTTATAAGTCTTGTCTATCAAGTCTTGACTGGCTGCCATCTCAGTCACTATCAGGATGTTCGAGCTGCGCTGCCCGTGTTCCCGTGCGTTGTAACTAGTCCCGCACCGCTGACTGGTTCCACATTGTAGCCGCATTTCAAACACATGCAAACACAGCCTGTTTCCCAGGGGGCAGGCAAAAAACAGCCCGTTTCCTAGGGGTCAGGCACAAAACAGTCTGTTTCTCAGGGGTCAGGGGTTTCCATTCTTGTATGCACATCCTCTTCCATTCCTTTTAAAACTAAAGATAACATAGAAGCGGACCGTGAAGAAACGGGAGTTACCTGGTCCGTTACTTTTTGCAAGAAGTAAGGAGTCAATTACTGCGGTACTGTATATCAGCTGAGTAGCTCCGTTATTAACGCAGTAGCGGAGTGACAGATGTGGCCGGCCGTCGATTGTCTGGCGCCCGGCTCGGCACTGAGCGCCCACTCCGTTCGCGGCAGGGATGAACTCGATCGTGATCGTGGCCGGCGCCAACGAGCGGCTGGACGCGGCGGACGTGTCGGCCGCCGCCGGGCTGCTCCGCTCGGCCCGTGTGCTGCTCTGCCAGCTGGAGGTGCCGCTGGAGACCACGCTGGCCGCGCTGCGGGCCGGCCGCGCACACGGCGGTCAGTCAGGCACCGACCCCCCCCTCCCTCCAGCCCGGGTATTGACACGCCCTGACGGCACGGCTGCCGGGACGACGTCAGTTCAGAGCTAATATGCTGTTCAACAGGCCCGGCCTATGTATTTCCGTGTGTGTTTGCAACTAGTGCTCCCATAGTGTTCGTGTGTTTGAACTAATGCTCCCAGTGTTCATGTGTGTTTGAAACTAATGCGTTTCGAGATGATTGTTCGATGATATGTTTTGTGATCCAACCTTGCGTTGGGTGCTTGCGCTGTTACTTTTAATGTTTTTGCTGTCAGTTGTGCTTAGCAACTTCTCTTGCCTCTCACTCTTTTTGGGATTATTTGCACGAATGTTGAATTTATTTAAGAGCCATATAAATTCAACAGTTGAGACGCCCTTAAACCCCAGCTCGTAGGTTATTAACCCGCGTCGTGCCGGTTTTCGGCGCCTCCTTCGCCGTGCCAGGGCCGGGTGGCGTCTGAACGCCCCCACCCCCTTCTAACTCAGCTCCTATGAGGAGTAGGCGGAATACAAAAATACCGTTCGACAGCTCGTCAAAAAACATGTCGAAACTAGTAAGTATTTTGTTTTTGCTCAGGTCAATATTGAGGTCACCAGAGGCCATACAAGGGCAACATTTCCAATTTTTGGACTTTGACCCAGAAACCCCCAAATTTCTCGGGAACTATAATATCTAGGAACAAACGGGGGAAAAACAATCGAAAGCTCTTGAAAAATGCAATCGAGGTATTGTACTCCAATTTTGCTCAGGTCAATAGTTTAGGCACCAGAGCCAGAGGTAACCAAAGGTGACTATGGAATTTTCTTCCAAAAAGTTTTTAGTGTATATACTTTAATGGACGAGCGCCTGCAAAATATTTGTTATTGGACGAGTCGAAGGCGAGTTCAATAACACATCTTTCAGGCGCGAGTCCATTAACCCGCGCACTGCAGGGGGGATTTCCGCCCCCCTCAGGTTTTTCGTAGACAGCGAAATAACGGCGGCGCGCACCGCCGCAGGGTTTTGGCACACCTGTTGGACATCAATTGCGCACACTTCAAACAAGAAAATAACCTTGGGTCATCTCAGGTCAGGTCACCAGACCAGGTCAAGTGACCCCACCTCCAAAATGTTTGCAGTTGTGCCAAAGCCAGAGTTTCTTACCGATCAGTTTGCAACTTACAGGACGTCATGAGGGCATCAGTACTTACAATTCGTTTATCTCGGAATATTTTTATCGGTGACCTAAGGTCAGGTCAATTTCGTAACCTCCCCATAATAAGTCAATGGGGAAATATACAAATCCTTCCAATTTCAAGGATATGCATGATATTAGTACAATTACTTCTGGATCATGTTATTATAAGGTATTATTGATGATTCAAGTGTAATTTTTGTTCAGTGACCCCAATGGGGTCATTTGAGGTTATGCGAGTTCACCATCACTTTTTTTCTCTCAATAACTCCCGACATAATGAAGATAGAGAAATAAAACAGTCAGCAATGTGTTTGTCTCGTCGAGACACGTCTTCCCATGTGCAACATGCTCTACTTGGGTCACCACTTGACCTTGACCTGAGGTCAAATTTTTTAATTGACTTAACAAGGTCACCATGTATATCATTCGAAGCGCCTTGACGAGATAAACACAATGGCGTAAACAGTTTTCTTCCGTTATTTTGATTAAGTAAAAAGTTAATAGCGATTTTGATTAAGTAAAAAGTTAATAGCGAAAAACGATTTTGCCCCCCAAAAACGCATTTTTTCTTTTTTGACCTCTGGAGCCTCAAATATTGACCTGAGATCAATTTTGAGGACACTTTGTCGATTGCAAATTTCACTGGCTGGCGTTTGCTTTTTTCCGTTTGTTTCTAACTAGCATAGTTTCCGATATATATGGGAAGTTCTGGCGCGATGTCCTAATTCAGGAAAAACTGGAACATTTGACCTTTGATGACCTCTGGTGACCTCAATTTTGACCTGACCTAAAACAATACGGAAATACTTTCGATATAACTTGTATCAAGCTATCAAATGACGTTTTCCGTTTGTCGCTACGTAGCTTAGTTTTCGAGATCTCGGGGGGGGGGGGGGATCAACCCCCTGCAGTTCGTGTTCGGCGCAAAGGCCCTGCAGTGCGCGGGTTAAAGTATATTCACGAAAAACTTTTTGGAAGAAAATGTCAACTTTTTATCGGTTGCACATAGAACAATAACTGTAACACCACTGTGTTTGTCTCGTCAATACGCTTCGAAACATATTGATGGTGACCTGGTTAGGTCAACTTCAAAATTTACCCTCAGGTCAAGGTCATTTGGTGACCCAGGTAGGTCATGTTGCATATGGGGCGATGTGTCTTGACGATAAAAACACAGTGGTGCCATTCGCACCCCTCTATCTCTATTCTATCAAGAGGTCAAAAAGTGCTGGGAAAAAAATGCTGGTGACTTCAGAAACACGATGACCAGAGGCCAGAGGCCTGTTCGGAATCTAATAATATTATTGGCTTAAGTGACGTCACACCTTCGGTGACGTCATGACACTTTTGAAGACGTCATA